>SJYB01005178.1:428133-466125 GCA_006408585.1 Antidorcas marsupialis
AATTGTTTAGCCCAGTTTGCTAAATGGTATGAGATGAAAAAAAAAAAAAAGCTAATTTTTTTTCCATCTGAATGGCCATGCACCATATACCAAATGATTGATCCTTTCTTCATTGATTGAAAAAACTATCTTAATAAGACATTATATTGTACACTCGAGGCTTTATATTCTATCTCCTTGACCTATTATTAAAATTATACTGGTATGATTTTATCTTTTTGAATATTTGTATAGCAGGTACTGTCTTCCATTCTTTGTCTCCAACATGGTCTTGTCTGTTCTGTTTTAATGTTTCTCACAAGCAATTTTCAAAAGGAGATAGCTCATTATTCAAACTTCATAATCAGAAAAACAAAACTATTACAAGCACAGGAATATAGATATTACAGATGAAAGATGTGGCACATAACTTTTTTTTTTTATTAAACTTCTTATATTGTACTGGAGTGTGGACAACCATATTGAAGTGTGCACGACAATGTTGTGATGGTTTCAGGTGGACAGCAAAGGGACTCAGCCATAAATATACATGTATACATTCTCCCCAATGGAGAAGGCAATGGCACCCCACTCCAGTACTCTGGCCTGGAAAATCCCATGGACAGAGGAGCCTAGTAGGGGTCCTCATGGGGTCTCAAAGAGTCGGACACGACTGAGTGACTNCAAAACTATTACAAGCACAGGAATATAGATATTACAGATGAAAGATGTGGCACATAACTTTTTTTTTTATTAAACTTCTTATATTGTACTGGAGTGTGGACAACCGTATTGAAGTGTGCACGACGATGTTGTGATGGTTTCAGGTGGACAGCAAAGGGACTCAGCCATAAATATACATGTATACATTCTCCCTAATGGAGAAGGCAATGGCACCCCACGCCAGTACTCTGGCCTGGAAAATCCCATGGACAGAGGAGCCTAGTACGGGTCCTCATGGGGTCGCAAAGAGTCGGACACGACTGAGTGACTTCACTTTCACTTTTTACTTTCATGCCTTGGAGAAGGAAATGGCAACCCACTCCAGTGTTCTTGCCTGGAGAATCCCAGGGACGGGGGAGCCTGGTGGGCTGCCGTCTATGGGGTCGCACAGAGTNATGGTTTCAGGTGGACAGCAAAGGGACTCAGCCATAAATATACATGTATACATTCTCCCCAATGGAGAAGGCAATGGCACCCCACTCCAGTACTCTGGCCTGGAAAATCCCATGGACAGAGGAGCCTAGTAGGGGTCCTCATGGGGTCTCAAAGAGTCGGACACGACTGAGTGACTTCACTTTCACTTTTTACTTTCATGCCTTGGAGAAGGAAATGGCAACCCACTCCAGTGTTCTTGCCTGGAGAATCCCAGGGACGGGGGAGCCTGGGGGGCTGCCGTCTATGGGGTCGCACAGAGTCGGACACGACTGAAGCAACTCAGCAGCAGCAGCAGCAGGATTCTCCCCAGTGCTCTCTTCCCACCCAGGCTGCTACAAAATATTGAGCAGAGCTCCATGTGCTATATAGTAGATCCATTGTTGCTTATCCATTTCAAATACAGAAGTATGTACCTGTCCATCTGTATATCTATAAAAGGAGATTTCCTTGATCTCTCTCTTCATTAAGAGCTGGCACTACTGAAGAGAGGGTCCCAGAAGAGGCATGATCTCAGAGGGTGTGGAGCTGTCCCATGCCCAATAATACCTGGATCACAGGAACAGAAACCTAGTATCACCTAGCAACTGACTCTGGCATAAATGAAGATCACAGTAATCACTGTGATCTACTGAGCAGCCACTATGGGCCAGGCATAGCATCAAGCCCCCAAAAGTGATAAAATGTAGTGATTATGGGAATGAGCTTTGGATTCAGAGAGTCCTGGGTTCCAGTCCCAATTGTATTCCTAATCAGCTGTCTGACTTTAGGGGTCTATAGCATTTCTGTGCCCCACTCCAGTACTGTTGCCTGGAAAATCCCATGGGTGGAGGAGCCTGGTGGGTTGCAGTCCATGGGGTTTCGACTGAGCGACTTCATTTTCACTTTTCACTTTAATGTATTGGAGAAGGAAATGGCAACCCACACCAGTGTTCTTGCTTGGAGAATCCCAGGGACTGGGGAGCCTGGTGGGCTGCCATCTATGGGGTCACACAGAGTCAGACATGACTGAAGTGACTTAGCAGCAGTAGCAGCAGCAGCATTTCTGTGATGAGTATGCCTATGACAATAGCTAGAACACAGAGAAATCCCCACAGTGACCCTCCCCTACAGCTCATATCTTAGGATCATCAAATTCAACTCCCACCAAAAGCAGTTGAGCTTTAAACCTTCTCTGTGTTAAATAAATAAGAAAACAGAGGACCAGACAGTGAACTTACTGAGATTCCTGCAAGTGGTTAACGCAGAGCCAAGTCCAAATTAGGTTTCTCTGACCTCAAAGGCTCCTGCTTTTGACCTACATGCATCCTCACAGTACAGAAGCCAGGTACCATTTACAAGTTACACACTGGCTTCACTTCACATGGAGCTATTGTTATTTGAAGGCAATATTGTATGATGCTTAATTTAGGGTTTTTGTTTTGGTCTGTAATTTTTACCATTGAATTAATGCAATGATTATAGAAGACTATTCGAGGAAGGGATGAAAACTGATTTGGAGACATGGTGACCAGCTCTATAGATTTGCCTACAGTCTTGTTTCTTTCTGTAATAGTTGACTCTGTGAGCTATGTTAGCATATTCTGCACACACATGAAAGAAGCTCTCAAGAAAAAAGAAAACTCTGAAAATAAAGACAGTGTGCTTATCATAGTGTGCTTCAACAGTAAGTGAACCGTGAAATTCCGGATGTTCAAACTGGATATAGAAAGGCAGAGGAACCAGAGATCAAATTGCCAACATTTGTTGGATCATCGAAAAGCAAGAGAGTTCTAGAGAAACATCTACTTTTGCTTTACTGACTATGCCAAAGCCTTTGACTGTGTGGATCACAACAAACTGTGGAAAATTCTGAAAGAGATGGGAATACCAGGCCACTGTACGTGCCTCCTGAGAAATATGTATGTAGGTCAAGAAGCAACAGTTAGAAGTGGACATGGAACCACAGACTGGTTCCAAATTGGGAAAAGAATATGTCAAGGCTGTATATTGTCACCCTGCTTATTTAACTTATATGCAGAGTACATCATGAGAAATGCTAGACTGGATGAAACACAAGCTGGAATCAAGATTGGCAGGAGAAATATCAATAACCTCAGATATGCAGAAGACACCACACTTATGACAGAAAGCAAAGAAGAACTAAAGAGCCTCTTGATGAAACTGAAAGAAGAGAGTGAAAAAGCTGACTTAAAACTCAACATTCAGAAAACTAAGATCACAGCATCTGGTCTCACCATTTCATGGCAGATAGATGGGAAAACAGTGGAAACTGGGGCTGACTTTATTTTCTTGGGCTTCAAAACCACTGCAGATGGTGATTGCAGCCATGAAATTAAAAGATGCTTGCTCCTTGGAAGAAAAGCAATGACCAACCTAGACAGCATATTAAAAAGCAGAGACATTACGTTGCCAACAAATATCTGTCTAGTTAAAGCTATGGTTTTTCCAGTAGTCATGTATGGATGTGAGAGTTGGACTATAAAGAAAACTGAGTGCCAAAGAATTTATGCTTTTGAAGTGTTGTGTTGGAGAAGACTCTTGAGAGTCTCTTGGACTGCAAGGAGATCCAACCAGTCAATCCTAAAGGAAATCAGTCCTGATTATCCACTGGAGGACTGATGCTGAAGCTGAAACGCCAATACTCTGGCCACCTGATATGAAGAACTGACTGATTTGAAAATACTCTGATGCTGGGAAAGGCTGAGGGTGGGCGGAGAAGGGGACTACAGATGAGGGGATATTTGGATGGCATCACTGACTCAATGGACATGAGTTTGAGTAATCTCCAGGAGTTGGCGATATAGAGGGAAGTCTGCTGTGCTGCAGTCCATGGGGTTGAAAAGAGTCGGACACGACTGAGCGACTGAACTGAACTGTACTGATCATATAGCCTAGCTCCTCAGCACTTTTAAATCTATTTTACACTAATAGTATTAAAAATGATCATTATTATAACATAAAATACTATAAACTTGATTACCACTTTATATTTCACATGTTATTTTTATTTATATAATCCCATCTAATAATGATAATAATCTGTGAGGTAATTACATATTCTTCATTTTAAAAATTGAGGCTCTGACAAGCTCTCAAGTATCACACAGTAGAGCAGAGGTGGAATCTGAAAAGATCCATACTCCTCTTTTACAGAATAGAATTATGCTTGAATAAACCTAAGCCAGGAACAACATTAGTGTGAAACTCTCTGGCCAAAGACTGTGGACAGAAGGGATGGACATCTCTCTAAACACGGCCTATAAGATCCTCCATGTTTTCTCTGTCTTATTTGCCAACTGATGTTGAAAGTAGGGAGACTTTAAAGATATGTGATGGATATGGCAAAACCAAAGATTAAAGAAATCTGATTCTTTAATCAAGACACTACCACATGTGCTTATTATGAGGGGTTTAGAACTTCAACAGTGGTGCGGAAAAAATCACACACATTCAACTGGTGACCACGAAAATGGCTTGATCCTGTTTCATGAAAAACGTGCTCTTGGTCTCCAATGGACAGATAAAAGAGTTGTTTGCATTTCCTGATCCAAAGTGTAAAAAAAGAGTGTTCTCACACATATATTATACCATGGTGAAAACAAACTGGAATCTCAAGCTATAAAGCAAAACACAAGTTACAGATAACAGGAACCATAAGGGATAAATTAAACTGAGGAAAATTAAATAAACTGTGTTCTAAACACTACAAGTCAAAGCCTATATAGATGTTCACTCAGAAGCCCACTGAGTTCTGCAAATGAATNAATCTCAAGCTATAAAGCAAAACACAAGTTACAGATAACAGGAACCATAAGGGATAAATTAAACTGAGGAAAATTAAATAAACTGTGTTCTAAACACTGCAAGTCAAAGCCTATATAGATGTTCACTCAGAAGCCCACTGAGTTCTGCAAATGAATATGTGGTATTCATGGCACAAACCCAGCTGATTCAGCAGATGCAGTAAATTTATAATCTGTCATGTTCTGGATGGACAGCCTCACTTTATAGCAGTAAACAGAATTATGCCTAACAGCCCAAGGCTAATGCCACATACAATGAAACACACTATTACAAGTTTATAGAACGAGGCTTTGAATACTAATGATTACTTCTATCATGGCTGGCTGGGCCATAAATAGGATTACAAAATATCGGCAAGGCTAACAACTCTGATCTTGCAAAACATCTTAGGTCTGGGGACACTCACAGGTGTGGTGGGGAAAACACCAGAAAAGGCTATGCTGGATACTGAATAGAGAAGGTGGGCCCTACTTGCCCACTGTAATATTTCATGGGGCTAAAGAGTTTTGTTCTCAATTGTCAAACACAAAGAGCTCTCTTTAAATTAGTTAAATTTTTTTTCAATCCTGGATGGAATTCTTCAAAGACAATCATACACACAGGTCTAAGCTGTCATCACCTTGCAAGGCAATGTATAATTTAAGTGATCTTTGCCTCTTGGGGCAAACTTTCAAAATGTTTGATGCATATATTACGAAAACACAGAACTACAGCACAGAACCCAAGTGAGAATCATGCATGCAGTATCTTGAAATAAAATAGAGAAGCTGAGGCACACAGAGGAAAGCTGATATCCATCACCTGTTAAGATTACTCAGTCACTGTTATTGATTTTATTTACATTCACTGCCATTCCTCTGAGAAGTTAAACAAACTACATTTTGAGACAAACACAAGAGGCTGCTCTATTTTGTGAAGTGGAAAACAAACACCCCAGCTTCCCTCACCATCACTCATGGGTTTTGCTCAACTATTTGCATTTATCAGGTAAATGTTCTAATGTTAATATTTGCCTACATAAATTCACCCTACTTTTCACATCCACAGATGATCCTTCATTTCTTTAAATATTTGACAGGCAAATAAATTGTAGTGGGGCCCTTCTGGGATCAAGTTTATATTAATTCAATCAAGACAAGTAATACTATATAATTATTAGGAAAGTGTACTTGAGAACAAGACTGCTTGGGTTCAAACCCAAGCTCCAGTTCTTGCTGCTTGAGCTGTCTGGGCAAGGCATTTAAACTCTGCATCTCAGTTTCTCTTCTATGAAATGAGGTAACAATTTTATGTTTCTACAGATTTGTCCTAAGAATTGCACGAGCTAAACTGTCTATAGCATTCAGAACACTGTCTGGCACACAGTAAATAGTATTGAAAACTATTGGCTATTATATTGCTATTCTTTTTGTCCAAAGAAGAAAGTCCATCAGCAGTTGCTGACTTGGTTGACTGGCATCAGTTATATTTCATCTTAAGTCTTATTAGTCACATTAACTTCACAGCTACTGATGAGCTGGAGAAAATGTGGAGAAAAGGGAACCCTCTTACTCTCTTGGTGGGAATGCAAACTGATACAACCACTATGGAGAGCAGAATGGAGATTCCTTTAAAAACTAGAAATAAAACTACAACACAATCCAGCAATCCCACTACTGGGCATATATCCTGACACATGTACCCTAATGTTCATTGCAGTACTATTTACAATAGCTAGGACAAGGAAGCAACCTAGATGTCCACTGGCAGAAGAATGGATAAGGAAGCTGAGGATAATATACACAATGGAATATTCAGTCAATTCACTTCAGTTCAGTCTCTCAGTCATGTTCGACTCTTTGCGACCCCATGAATTGCAGCACGCCAGGCCTCCCTGTCCATCACCAACTTCTGGAGTTCACTCAAACTCATGACCGAATATTATTCAGCTATAAAAAGGAACATGTTTGAGTCAGTTCTAATGAGAACCTAGAACCTATTATACAGAATGAAGTAAGTCAGAATGAGAAACATAAAATATAGCACATTAACGCATATATATGGAATCTAGAAAGATTGTACTGACAATCCTACATGCAGGGCAGCAAAGGAAACACAGATGTAAAGAACAGACTTTTGGACTCAGTGGAAGAAGGAGAGGAAAGGATGGTTTGAGAGAATAGCACTGAAACGTATATATTACAATATGTAAAATAGATAACCAGTGGAAGTTTGGTGTATAATGCAGGGCACCCAAAGCCGATGCTCTGTGAAGACCTGGAAGGGTAGGGCGAGGAGGGAAATGGGGAGGGGCTTCAGGGTGGAAAGGACACATGGATGCCTATGGCCAATTCATACTGATGTCTGGGAAAAACCATCACCATACTGTAAAGTAATTATCCTCTGATTAAAATAAAGGTATTTTTAAAACTCTTAAAAAAAATAACTGATACCAATTTAAAGATAGTGTTGAGTTGAACACTGGAGAAAACACACAGGTCAACAGTCATACTCTCTAACAGAGTGACTATGAAAAGTGATGCCTGTGGTTGTGGCAGGTCACCTGGAGAGATCACATAATGATCTCTGATGGACCGTATAAGATTTACCAAAAAATCAATGATAATAAAACTTGATAAATGATTTCACATTGACCAAATTAAATCCACACTAATTATTCAATCAATAAATGCACTTCAAGTGCATTAAAAAAATCTACCTAAGCAGAGAGGATGAGGAAAAATTTGACTCTACAGCATTAATGGGTCTTAATAAGTCAAGGTTCTGAGAAGACATGGCGAGAAGAGCCTTGATGAATGCTTTCATATCTCCTCTGGAAGAGAGTGTGGGCAGATTTCTTCAGAAGGCAGCATCCAGGAGAGAAGTCAGGGGTTATAAACTTTAGTCTAACATATAAGGAACTGAGGTCCCCATCAAGGAAAAGGTGGGTAGCCAACTGCCAAGACCATTGTTGAGTGTTTAACTTGTTGGCTAAAAGATTGCCCAAAACAACCACTGAGGTTGGTTCCCACCATGCCAATGATGCACCCTCAACAACTAACGAAATCGCTTCTGGATGATGCAGACCAGTATTCCCCAAAGAAAGATCTGGGAAGGTGATTAAGTAACTAGGTTTATTTACTGCAGGATTTCTGAGAACATGTGCTGTGCTAATATTTGTATGTTTAACTTACTGGCAAGGGATAGGGATATTATATTCAGTGTTTCTCAAACTTACTTGCCTACAGGCCCCTCCAAAATGCTTTTCGTATAGCGTCTTGCAGAGTTATTGCTCTTAGCCCAATAAACAAACAACAGTAACAAACACACAGACACCAGTTTCATAGAGCTTCTTTCCAAACTTATCTCTAGCACACAGTCCTGGATATCAGAAACTTAAGTTCTGCTCTAACTGGTGCAAAGAGTCACTATTCCATGATAAATAGAATTCTCTCGTGTGTGTCCCTCTCTCTCTCTCTCACCATGTTATGGAGTTCTTATAATCCTACCTTATTTACTAGTTCACTTTTACCATTTACATTTTTGGTGTCTTGGGGCCACTCAAGTCTCTCTTAGCTAAGATGAATGAAAAGGCACATATATGCCTTTACAGATCGATCCACTGTAGACTGCCATCTCTTCACTCTTCACTATTGATTGCATTCATCTATTTCTTCCTGTTTCCTTCCTCAGTATCCCCAGAGATCTGGGGAGCTAGATCAGCTCCAAGCTAGGGAAAAGGCAAAAATGATCTCATCTTGGAAAATGTAGGCTTTCCTTCAATCATTCATATGGCCAGTAGCAAGGGAAGACTCACTGTGTGCTGGGCCCTGTGCCAGTGCAGGGAAGCAAGGATAATAAAAACCTGGCCTTACTCCTCAAGTTCTCACCAGCTCTTCTTGATATCATCTGTCACCTCACCTCCTGTCCTTGCAGCATGTCCACTTGGCAAGCGTTCCTTTCTTGAACCCCAGGCCACTTCACATCTCCTCCGAGAAAGGTTTCTCTACTCCCAGAGCAGCTGGCTGTTCCCTAGGCTCAGCTCATAACATCATCTGGGAGTGCTGCTCCAAACAGTAGCCTGTGGTCCAGATGGCTCCACCTCCTTCTCAGCTTCCCCAGCCTCACGAAGGGTGCTTTGGGAAGGTGCTTTCCCCTGTCCTTGGGAACAGGATAAAGAGTCTGCTGGCCGCAGCATTCCAGTGTTCCTCATTTTCTTGCTATTTTCTCAATTGATTCGAGGTGAAAGGTAATTAATTACACAATGAATGATACAGCATGGCTCACAGTAGGTTGGCCAACACGTCCATTTTGGTTTTTCTATAAGATGTTACTGAAAAACCCAAATGAACATTTTGGCCAACCTAATGTTACTCCTGAGAAACTGCAGAGCTAGGACTAGACAGTTGATTTTCAGGACAGACCCTAGAATTTAATAAAGTATTGGTTTCTTTGATGGTACAATTTGGGGGAAAAAAGTATGTGTGTGTGTGTATGAACTATATGTGGGGTGTATATATCTGTGTATATATATATATATATATATATACACTCACACACATACATACATACATTGAATAGCAGTACAATGTAACACAAGTTGAACAAAACTTTTAAATCACCATTAAAATATTGTATGATATCACTTACATATGAATCTAGAATAGGTGAACTCATAAAAGCAAAGAGTAAATGGTTCCCAGGGGCTAGCAGGTGGAGAAATAGGAGGATGCTATTTAAGGGTCCAAACTGGAAACTAGCAGATAAATAGGTCCCAGAGATGTCATATACAATGTATTGATTATAGACAATACTGTATTATAAACATTAAATATGCTATGAGACTAGATCTTTATTACCACCATCACAAAAAAGATNAGGTCCCAGAGATGTCATATACAATGTATTGATTATAGACAATACTGTATTATAAACATTAAATATGCTATGAGACTAGATCTTTATTACCACCACCACAAAAAAGATTATGTGACCTGAAGGCTACAATAGCAATCATGTTGCAAAATATATCAAATCCATATGATGTACACCTTATATTAACTCGTTTCCTGTCAATTAGATCTCAATTTTTTTTTAATTTTTTTATTTTACTTTACAATACTGTATTGGTTTTGCCATAGCTTCTCATTACTAGGACCTATCAAGTAATCACCTTTGTAATGAAGGTGAAATCATTTTAATCTATGGTAACTGAGAAAAGCAGCAGCCATATATAGGACAGAAGGATTAGGGTGCTTTGAACACAAACTGTAAATCTCTTCATATGTATCTTCTTTAAAAATTAAATTTATCACCACCATCAAAGTACATTAATATCTAAAGATGTGAGACCCTCAAAGGCAAAGACTTTCTCTAACTGCCCACCGCGGCATACTCAGTTCCTGGCTCACAGAAAACAATCTGTAGATGAATACGAAGAACTGAAAATGTAAAATTTATGAAAATATTTTTAAAATACACATACCTTATAGCCCAGTTCACACAGGGTTTCATGTCTGGTTTTCTTACTTACTACTTAAACTGTAGCTTTTCTACAGGCTGTACAAAGAAAGGAGCCTATCTGTTGGAAAATACTGAATACTACACCCCACTCCCCAGGAAAATCACAGCATACAATATACAATTCACTCATTAGGCTTCAAAAATATATCAGTAGTAGATTATGAAGATATTGGCTTAGATATCCCCTAATACAGACTGGAATTCCTCTGCAGATCTATCTCCTATTGATAAAATTTCATGGGAAATTTCTCAGGGAAATTAGACAATCTTTGAATGTCTCCCTTATTTAGAGCTAAAAGAAATCCTTTTACAAATACCATCTATCACTCAAGGAAACCTTATCATTAATCTCCATTTAAAAGATATGACAGAATTGCATTTACTCACAGACTTGGTCAGTGTGGTGGTCTTTCTAGTAGCCATGTACTTCTAGGGGTGAAAATTGGACCCTAAAGAAGGCAGAGCACTGAAGAATTGATGTTTTCAAACTGTGGTGCTAGAGAAGGCTTGCAGAGAGTCCCCTGGACAGCAAGGAGATCAAGCCAGTCAATCCTAAAGAAAATCATACCTGAATATTCATTGGAAGGACTGACGCTAAACTGAAGCCCCCATACTTTGTCCACCTGATGGAAACAGCTGACTCACCGGAAAAGATCCCCATGCTGGGAATGATTGAAGGAGAAGGAGAAGAGGACAGCAGAGGATGTGATGGTTGGATGGCATCACCGATTCAACGGACAGGAATTTGGGCCAACTGGGAGATGGTGAGGGACAGGGAG
Source organism: Antidorcas marsupialis (assembly GCA_006408585.1). NCBI lineage: Eukaryota > Metazoa > Chordata > Mammalia > Artiodactyla > Bovidae > Antidorcas > Antidorcas marsupialis. Next base: position 439,356 of record SJYB01005178.1, read on the forward strand.
GCCTGGTGTGCTACAATCCATGAAGTCACAAAAAGTTGGAGAGAATTTGGCAACTGAACAACAACAGACGCAGTCCTGCACCAAGTTGGGGTGTAGAGGACTGAGGGACAAGGAGACAAATCCTTCATATTCTGTGTAGCGAAGGCCTTGGAGTGCTCAGATATTCAGAACAATTCTGTCTAGCAGAGGACTATACTTAGAAGGACCTTAATCTCTCCTAAAACACAGAGGATATAGACATCTTCAAACTCAGTGACAATTTTGTAATTTTCAACTCAACAACTATTTAGAGAATAACCCTGCTTATTGGTACATAGACTACAAAATTTTTTGAGATCAAAGGGCACACTGTTCTCTCTGTGTGTGTCTGTGTGTGTGTGTGTGTCTGCGGGTGAGGGTATTGTTGTTTAGTTGCTGAGTCATATCTGACTCTTTGGTAACAACATGGATTGTAGCCTGCCAGTCTCTTCTGTGCATAGGATTTTTCAGGCAAGAACACTGGAGTGAGTTGCCGTTTCCTTCTCCATGGATCAAACCTGCATTTCCTGTATTGGCAGGCAGCCTCTTATCCACTGACCCACCTGGGAAGCAGAGACTAGTGGGTCGGAAGAACAGATAAATGTAATCATGAGGCATGACTGATTTAGAAAAGTGACATTAAACAATGCTAGTGAACCCTTTGGAATCCATCTGTGAATCAATTCATTCACTCATTTATCCTGTAGATGATTATGAAAAATCCACTTTGTGCCAACACTGGGTTGGTTTAAAATCCATGGTTACAGACCTCAGGGAAGGAAGTTCAGGGCTAAGATACCTAAGCAGATAATAGTTGGGTAAGTGTTAAGGTAGAATTATTAATAAAGAGCATTTGAGGTACAGCAAGAAAGTGATTTTATCAGCCTGAGATATGGGGGACATTTTCTCAGAGGTGCTGACATTAAGATGGATCATGAATGAATGTGTTGGAGGTGGCCGGGGGGAGACAATGACAGTTTCGAGCAAAAGGACAGCCACCAAAAAGCTTGGTGTCAAAACAGAGAGCAGTCTCAGGGATGGTGATCATTTCATAAGGATTTAAATTCCAACTTAGGTGTTTGAATATTAAAGACTGAAAATTCATATTGGAGTTCTGGAGGTTGAAGCCAGATAGAGAAATAAGTTTATATAAAGTTAAGAATGAACTTACTCTACACTTACTAGAAAAAGTTTACCCATTGTAGTGATGTGACACATTTTATTAAGTTCAAATTAGTGACCACATGGAGAATGAACAGGAATACTCAGATCAGTGAAAGAGATATTCCAGATGATTTCAATGGATTCAGAGAGGATGAAGAGAAGAACTTAGCTCTCAGGGGCATGCTTATGGAATAGAATCAATAAGCCTTAGTGAGTTGTATGGCAGATGGAGACACTGTGGAATCCCAAATATGTCCCACATTTTTAGCTGGAGAAACTACTTGAATGGTCACACCACTTACTAAGCCATAGAAAATGGCAGGAGGAAGGTATTTAATGTGATCAATACTTTTACTTCAGATGCGGTAAGATCTCTAAAAAGGCTTGCTCATTACAGCTCTCTTTTGACGGATCTTAGTGTGACAGACTAACATCCTGCTGTCAAGTAAAGCTCAAACTATGTCTTATTTGATCAGCACAGGGAAACAAAACAAGATAAGTAAACTAGACAACTGGGAATACCTTTAAGTGAGGTATACATATATAATACTGTGATTTCCTATTGCTTCCTTCAAATATTTAGGTGCTTTAAATCTCTTGCACTGGCCACTCCTGGTTGACAGCCTCATGTATATCTGCTGCTGCTGCTAAGTTGCTTCAGTCGTGTCCGACTCTGTGCGACCCCATACACGGCAGCCCACAAGGCTCCCCCGTCCCGGCGATACTCTAGGCAAGAACACTGGAGTGGGTTGCCATTTCCTTCTCCAATGCATGACAGTGAAAAGTGAAAGTGAAGTTGCTTGTTCGTGTTCAACTCTTAGCGACCCCATGGACTGCAGCNCAAATATTTAGGTGCTTTAAATCTCTTGCACTGGCCACTCCTGGTTGACAGCCTCATGTATATCTGCTGCTGCTGCTAAGTTGCTTCAGTCGTGTCCGACTCTGTGCGACCTCATACACGGCAGCCCACCAGGCTCCCCCGTCCCGGCGATACTCTAGGCAAGAACACTGGAGTGGGTTGCCATTTCCTTCTCCAATGCATGAAAGTGAAAAGTGAAAGTGAAGTTGCTTGTTCGTGTTCAACTCTTAGCGACCCCATGGACTGCAGCCTTCCAGGCTCCTCTGCCCATGGGATTTTCCAGGCAAGAGTACTGGAGTGGGGTGCCATTGCCTTCTCCGCATGTATGTCTAGGAGGCATAATACACTTTGGAAGTCATCTGCCAAGGCAGTTCAAATAGTGGGAATTGGCCATGTAACTCTGGGAGAATGTGTAGGATGGCAAAGGAAATCAGTCTCAGGACAGCTTGTATGAAGACCTTGCTTAAGAAAAGAGGGAAATCAAACCTATGAAGTATGCTGATTTTTTAGAGTGAGACAGATACAATAATTGGGCCTCCCTGGTGGCTCAGATGGTAAAGAATCCGCCTGCAAAGTGGGAGACCTGGGTCTGATCCCTGGGTTGGGAAAATCCTCTGGAGGAAGGCATGGCAACCCACACCAGCACTCAGTACTCTTGCCTGGAGAATCCCTGGGGACAGAGGAGCTTGACTAGCTACAGTTCATGGGATCGCATAGTCGGACACGCCTGAGGACTAAGCATAGCACACAGCAGATATACTAATTAGGGGCTTTTTTGCTGGCTCAGATGGGAAAGAAACTGCTGCAATGCAGGAGACTCAGGTTCGATCCCTGGGTCAGGTTTGACCCCTGGGCTGGGAAGATTCCCTGGAGAAAAGAATGGCAACCCACTCCAGTATTCTTGCCTGGAGAATTCCATGGACAGAGGAGCCTGGTAGGCTACAGTCCATGGGGTGGCAAAGAGTCAATTATAACCGAAAGACTTACTTTCACTTTCTCAGCTGTCCCTGTAGCATTTTGAAACTAAATCAGATCCTTTATTCTTCTTCAATATTTAACCATCCTACATAGCATTTGTTATTTCACATGTTACATGCATCCAGGTCACTGCTTATGCAAATTCATCTTTGTTAGTTTTGCACTAAGCAATTTTTAAAAGGTTCCAATAATAACATCAGTGAAGAATTTGACCTGTAGCCCTCTTCATTTTAAACCTCTGAAAGAAAAGGGACTAAGATACAGAAAAATGGGAACAGGAAAATGGACTAAGATACAAAAAAACAGAGGCAATCTTCCAATTCTATTATATTTGCTTTTTACAATATTTTTCCAATAAAAATTTTTCTGCTTCCATGTTCTGAACATGCCCTAGGGTTTATACACTTTGTCTTTCCTTCTGCCTTCGACATTTTTTCAATAGCTCTTTAAATGGAAAGTGGCTTTTCATTGGTTCATTTTGATTAGAAAGCCCTTTCCAGCACATCCTATGCAAGAAGATTCCCTTTCCCTCCACCACCACCCACACCATATCATTTCCCATCAGAGTGTCTTCTTTGCACTACTAATCACAAATTAAAATTATGTTTGTTGTTTGTCAATTATCTCACCCCCCAGGCTGTAGCTCATTAATTTCCCCACATTTTTTTACTTGCTCAATCATATCAGAATAGCTCTTTGAAAGGAAGTACCTGTTAATTTATTGGGGAGTGGCAAAATGGTGTTTATTATTTCTTCTTTCATTTATGAGGTAGAATACTTTCATACAAAAAAAAAGTTACACTGATGTTTGAATTTTTCCTTTTATTTATCAGTGTTTAAGATAATAAGTGCATCCCTTATTAGTTTCCAAAGATGACTGATTCACTTACATTTCTTGATAATGAAACCACCACAGATGGAGTCTATATGTTTAATATCATTGTGGCCATCGGCTAAGATGAAGAAGAGTGAGCCAGAGTTCAGACATCTCTTCTTCCTAAAGCCGATTTAGTTCTTCTAGTCAGACTCACATAATCCTTCCCAGATGTTCCCTTATATTTCTGCAGGTGTTTGTATTTATTAATTATTCCTCTTAAACAATTTGCAGTGGCGTTAAGAGCATGAGTTGTAAGAGAAGAAAAAACTAGGTTTAATCATAGGCTTGCTATTTACAAACTGTGAATTCTAAACCAAGTTACTAAAGATCATGAAGTCTTAATAATCCTATCTAAAATAGCAAACACCCTCTTCCAACGACACAAGAGAAGACTCTACACATGGACATCACCAGATGGTCAACACCGAAATCAGATTGATTATATTCTTTGCACCCAAAGATGGAGAAGCTCTATACAGTCAGCAAAAACAAGACCAGGAGCTGACTGTGGCTCAGATCATGAGCTCCTTATTGCCAAATTCAGACTTAAANCTGATAAAATCACAATTATAAAAGACATATTTATCCCAATGTTCATTGCAGCACTATTTATAATAGCCACGACATAGAAGCAACCTGGATATCTATCAACAGGTGAACAGATAAAAAAGATGTGGTACATTTATACAATGGAATATCACTATCATAAAAAGAATAAATCTGAGTCAATTCTAGGGGTGTGAATGAACGTAAAGTCTGTTAAAGTGAAGTAAGTCAGAATGCGGAAACGGACATTGCATACTGACGCATATATATGGAACCTAGAGAAATGGTGCTGATGCACCTATTCACAGGGAAGGGATGGAGATGCAGATGTAGAAGACAGACTTGTGCACACAGTTGGGGAAGGAGAGAGGTACGAATGGAGAGAGTAGCATCGGCATATATACAGTATCGTGTGTAAAATATATAGCTCGTGAGAAGTTGCTGTTTAACACAGGGAGCCCAGCCTGATGCTCTGCAATGACCTAGGGGGGTGGGGTTGGGGGAAAGGAGAGAGGCCTAAGAGGGACGAGATATATGTGTAATTATGGCTGATTGTATTGTTGTATGGCAGAAACCAACAAAGTATTGCAGTTTTCCTTCAGTTTAAAAAAACAGCAGAGAATAGAAATTTGAGAAAACTCTGAACATGACAAGCAGAGCAGTGATGCCCATTCTCATCTAATATTTATATGGTTTTAAGAACTTTGACTTATATAACAAGTAAACAACATAATAGATATAAATATTTCATACAAAGAGTAAATTTTATTCATAGATATTTTAATTCACCTAGAAAAACCTGGAGACTACTAAAAAGCTTTAAAATTCCTAAGAGAATTTGTTGAGTTGTGTAAGTTATATATATCTGGGGTGGGGAGAGCGGATTTTATTTAAAATAGTGGTCCTCTCCTCAAAGAAATAAGGAAGAATGAATTTAATAAAAAAAAGTTGAAGAACATATTTTAAATGGTAAAATATATTGAAAACTGTAAAAATGAGCAAATAGAGAATATTCCATATTTCCACAAATGATATCATATCATAAATCATTTCCCTACAGCAGTATATAAATGTAACGCAATTTTAAACAAATTCTCAATTTTAAAAGAAACCCAACAAATGACTTTAGGATGTATATGTAAGAAACAAATATCTGAGAGAAGGCAAGAAAATTTTAAGAATAAATATGAGAAACAACCATTCTTTCTGGATTTTAACAAATACAGCAAATATAAACAAAAGAGCATACTGACATATAAACAGACTAATAGTCCTGAAGAAATAAAGAGAAATTTCATAAACAAACACAACTAGAAATAAGGAAGTTATGAATAGGCAAGATCAGTAAAGACAAAGATACAGTAAAGGTAGGAAATCATCCCCTCACAAATACGATTAGCTAAAATATTTACATGTAGGTCAAAAATTATTCTATTAATATAAATATAACCCAGCAATTGTGAGAGGAAGAGAGTATAAGTGCGAGTTATTGGAAAAGCATTTGAAAATAAGAGACTGGAAACTTAAGACAATCTTATATATGTCTATAGACTGTTATATCAAGACCTCATGGTAACCACAAACCAAACATCTACAACAAATACACAAAAAATGAAAAAGCAATCCCCCCCAAAAAACGCCACTCAAGTTAGTCATCAAATCACAAGAGAACAAAAGAGAAAGGGAAGAAAACAGAGCAGAAATAAGCAAAATGCATGTTAGAACTTAATATTTTAAAAAGTAGTATTTCAATAGATTGGAAAATATTTTAATAAGCAGCATTGGGATAATTGTCTAGGTATTGAAAAGAAAACAAAGCTAGAACTCCACTACAAACCACGTGTGAAAATAAGTTCTAAGATTCTTTACCATCTGAGCCACCAGGGACACCCTCTAAATGTATAATTTTATTTAAAGTAAAATATCAAATATATAAGAAGCAAATACATGAGTTTTTTTGTGTAAACCTGGAATAGATGAGTCTAAATCATAATTGAACTATGAGAAGCCATGAGAAAAAGGAAGCAGTGACATTGACTATATAATATTTTTAACATTTCTATAAGTTGATTTAAAAAAAGGAAGCTAATCAATCATAAGTGAGTGTAATATATGAACAGGTAAGAAAGAAGTCTGAAACAAATGTAAATGGTCAATAAAGAGATGAATAACAAAATGCTCATTCTTATTTTCAAGCAGAAACAATATTATTTTTAAAACATATAAATATTTTAGGATCAGGTTTATTGAAAGGCACAAAATTGTAGATTCAAGATTTTTTCAGAATATGAGCTGGGAAGCATATTAGATTCATGCTAGTGAATCTTCCCTGTAGGAATAATAGTATGTAAATTGACTTGCTGTTTGTTTTCAGTGGTTCAGTTCAGTCACTCAGTCGTTTTCGACTCTTTGCGACCCCATGAATCGCAGCACGCCAGGCCTCCCTGTCCATCACCAACTCCCGGTGTTTACCCAAACTCATGTTCATCGCGTCGGTGATGCCATCCAGCCATCTCATCCTCTGACATCCTCTTCTTCTCCCTTCAATCTTTTCCAGCATCAGGGACTTTTTTCCAATGAGTCAGATGTTCACATCAGATGACCAAAATACTGGAATTTCAGCTTCAGCATCAGTCCTTCCGTGAGTATTCAGGATTGACTTCACTTAGGATTGACTGGTTTGATCTCCTTGCTGTCCAAGGGACTTTCAGAAGTCTTCTCCAGCACCACAGTTCAAAGGCATCAATTCTTCGGAGCTCTGCCTTCTCTACAGTCCAGCTCTCACAATGTTATCTGACTACTCGGAAGACAATAGCCTTGACTATATGAACCTTTGTCAGCAGGGCAATGTCTCTGCTTTTCAACACTCTGTCTAGGTTTTTCATAGTTTTCCTGCCAAGAAGCAACCATCTTCTAATTTCATGGCCATAGTCACCATCCACAGTGGCTTTAGGGCCCAAGAAAAGGAAATCAGAGACTACTTCCATCTTCCCCCTTCTATTTGTCAGGGAGTAATGGGGCCAGAGCCATGATCTTAGTTGTTGGGTTTCTGCTTTTTTTGTTTGTTTGTTTTTCTGGTTTTAAGCTGGCTCTTTCACTCTCCAAGTTCATCCTCACCAAGAGGCTCTTTAGTTCCATTTTGCTTTCTGCCATTAGTGGCATCATCCACATATCTGAGGTTGCTGATGTTTCTCCTGCCTATCTTGATTCCAGCTTGTTACTCATCCAGCCCAGCATCTCTCAAGATGTGCTCAGCATATAGATTAAACAAACAGGGTGACAGCAGACATCCCTGTCATACTCCTTTCTCAATCCTGAACCAATCAGCTATCCATACAGAGTTCTAATTGTTGGTTCTTGACCTGCATACAGGTCAATATGAAGATACATATACGCAAATGTGTGTTTATCCATGGAGAAATGTCCATGATTTCTCATGGAAAATATCCAAATTGTAGAATAATATGAACTATTATTTTTAAAAAAATACTCATTACATTTTGATCATAAATATAAATACCAGTATACTAAAATGATTATATCAGAGAAAAAGAGGTATTAGTAGCATTTTTTAAATGTTTTAATTTAACTAAAATATTTACATGTAGGTCAAAAATTATTCTATTAATATAAATATAACTTGATTGCTAGTATCAAGGTAATAAAATCTTAGAAGCACCTCCAGAATGGTGAAGTAAGTATATCTGAAAATCCACTCCTTCTTAAAAGGTACAAAAACACTGGAAAATCAAGTTTTCATAACTCTAGAAATTAACTAATGGCTTGCAGAATTGCTAGAAGTATTTATTCAAGAAAATTAAATATTGGTAAGAACAGTGAACTTATGGTGTTTCCATTTACTCTACTCTCATCCCCCTCTCTTTAGCTACATGGTTGCTTTGAAAATAAGCAGGAGCAAAAGCTGAAAACATCAACATACGAGACACGGGAAGGGACTAAAGGGGCTTGGCGCTGCCCTCAAAAGCTCCAAACTTACAACACAGTCATTATTTGACCTCCGGCTTTTCTTCATGGACAAGTTCTATTTATAAGGTTTTGATCTTTACATTCCCTAACTCAGAGTTCATATGCTATAACAATCAAAAACAATCATTTAAATGACAATTTTATGAGATAGTGATATCTCATAAAAGTGGAGCAAATAAAAGCCTAGCCAAAAAAACTTAAATATGGGACAACTCAAAATGGAGGACTTTGAAAACCTCCAACATGTTCTTAGGGATTTAGACATGCAAATATAGGGCTGCCTAAAGAAATTACTGTGAGTGGTGACTGCACCCATGAAATTAAAAGATGCTTCCTCCTTGGAAGAAAAGCTATGATAAACCTGGACAGCATATTAAAAAGCAGAGACATCACTTTGCCAACAAAAGTCCATATATTCAAGCTATGGTTCTTAAAGACGGCTGAGAGCCAAAGAACTGATGCCTTCAAATTGTGATGCTGGAGAAGACTCTTGAGAGTCCCTTGGACAGCAAGGAGATCAAACCAGTCCATTCTAAAGGAAATCAACCCTGAATACTCATTGGAAGGACTGGTGCTAAAGTTCCAATACCTTGGTCACCTGATTGGAAGAGCCAGCTCACTGGAAAAGACCTTGATGCTGAGAAAGACTAAGGGCAAAAAGAGAAGGGGGCATGAGAGGATGAGATGGTTGGGTGGCATCATTCAAAGGACATGAGTCTGAATGAAGGACAGGGAAACGTGGTATACTGCAGTCCACAGAGTCAGATACAACTTAGCAACTGAACAACGACATGACCATAAAGATCTGAGAAAGCCCTAACCTCTCACCACAACTGACTTTTTTGATTCTTTTGCACATATAAGGAGTGAAGGCTAAAACAGATTTGTAAGCGGTCATATCTTCAAGGTATACCCTGACACAAACACAAAAATTTGTGACTTAGGGTGGGAGATGTATTGATTCAAGGTGGATAAGGAAATCAATAATTCAATAACTATCTAACCAATAAATATACCCAGAATTCAGGGGCCACATGAGATAAAAAATACAGACTATAAAGAATTCATCTACAAGAGCCACTAGAAAAACATCAACAATAAGAAAAAGCAGCAACAACAAAGGCTAAAGGAAACAGGATTAGATTTACAGGATTGATAAAATACTTAAAATGTGGAATTTTCTTTTTCTTTTTTTTAAGATACAACTAAAACCAGAAAGTATGAGCAAAACATAAGAGTAACGGGTGGTTCAATAGAAACTGTGCCTGGGGAGGATGAGCTACTGGACTCACTGAGTGAGGGATCATAGATATGCGTAAAGAGCTAAAGAAAACCATATCTAAAAAAAATAAAGCCAAGCATGAGAATGAGTTTTTCAAGGTGAGATTATTCATAAGAAATTATAATAGAGATTATAAAAAGGAACCATATATACATTTTAGAGTTAAAAATAACGGAAACAACAAATTCACTATAGGAGGAAAATAGCATATCTGAACTTTGAGAAAAATGAGCCAAAAAAAGAAGAAAGAACCAATGAACTTGAAGATAAATCCATTGATTATTTTTCAGTCTGAGGAACATAGAGAAAAAAGAATAAAGATGAACAGAACATCAGAGACTTACGGAATACTATGAAGCACACTAATACATGGATAATGAAAGTCAGTCCTAGAAACAGAGAAGTCAGCAAATATAGCAAAAAGAATATTTAAAGATATAACTGAAACTTTTAAAATTTGATGAAAAACATCAAATTATATTTTCAGAAGCTCAAATTCCTCCAAGAAGGATACACAAAGAAATTCACACCTTAGTGTAGCATCACTATATGTATCTGTCAGCAAATAGGTTAATCAATGAATTTAAAAGTATTGAAACTATACAAGGTATGTTACCTGATTACAATGGAAAGAAACAAAAAGCCATTAGCTGACAAACATTTAGGAAATTCATAAATGTGGAAATAAACTAAATAACCAAAGGATTAAAGGAAAAATCACAAGGGAAAATAGAAAATATTTTGAGATAAATTAAAAACAAAACAACATACCAACTACTCTGAGATATGACTAAAGTAGTGCTCTGTGAGAAATTTATCAGTTCTAAATGCCTATATTAAAAAGGAAGGTAGATCTGAAATCAATAATCTAAACTTCCACCTTAAGAAACTAGAGAAATAAAAGCAGTTTAAGTAAGCAGAAACAAGTAAATAATAAATAGCAGACTCAAAATGAGATTAGATTGTAAACTTAAATCCAAAAGTTGGTTCTTTAAAAAGTTCAATTAAATTGACAAATTTTTAGCTAGACTAATCAAAGGAAAAAGAAAAAGGCAAGAGAAGATATAAATCACCAGTTCAGGAATAAAAAGAGAAATCACTACAGACCTTTGAGAAATAAGACAGATAAGAAATTCTGTGAACAACTTTTGCCAACAAGTAGGTAACCTCAATGATATAAACTCCTACAAACACATAAACTATAGAAAATGACTCAAGAAGAAACAGTATCTGAATAGATAACAAGTGAATAAAACACTCATTTTAGCCATTTTAAAGCTGTCCACAAAGTAAATCAAATGTCTGAAAAAGAGTCAATACCAGTCCTTCAAAAAATCCTCAAAAAAAAAAAAGAGGAAGAGAATCACAAGGAAGAAGTGAAAGAGGTGAGGGAACACGTTCCAACTCATATTGTGATGCCAGTATTATCCAAATACCAAAACAAAAACAAAGCCCATAAAACAAAATCTATGGACCAATATTCTTTGTGAATATCAACATAAAAAAACTCAACAAAATACCTAGACACCAAATCTAGCCATACTCAGATTACATTGTGTGAACAAGCTATAATCATCCCAGAAATGTAAGGATGGTCTAACATCAAAAATCAATCAGTTAAATGTGTTTGGTGATACAGTGCTGAACATAACTCTTTCAAAATCAATTAATGTAAAACATATGACTAAAGGTCAGAAACACCTGATTCTCTCAATGGTGTTCAGAAAAGCATTTGGGATAAATCCTTTCCTGATAGCTCTTAAACTGGGAACATAGGAAAATGTCTACAGCCTGATCAAGAGCATCTATGAAAAATCCACATCATCATATTTAATGGTGAAAGATAGAAAAATTATTCTCCTAAGATCAGAAATATGAAGACAAGATGTCTGCCCTTGCTTCTTCATTGTAGTGTAGATTGTATCTTGGGCAATTAGGAAAAAAAAATAAGGTATACAGTTTGGAAACAAAGAAGTAAAACTCTCTATTTGAAGATGGCATGATTATATATATATATATATATATATAATCTTTGAAAATCCACAAAATCCATACAGAATTAGTAAATCAGCTCAGCAAGTCTCCAGGATACAGAGAATTGGTTTTCTTTCTATACAGTAGCAATGAAGGATCTGAAAATGAAATAAAGCACTACCATTAAGGCCTCCCATTTTTCAGTCCAATATGTAAAGAGCTTAGAAAAGTGCTTTTCAGTACTTACAACAGAATAGCAACAACTCTTCTTAGGTCCATCAGAGAACAGAAGTCACAGAGCAAACCGCCACCATGAAAACTGGAGACACTGAATATAGAGAACCACAGCACACTAGGAGAAGTCACTGTTGGAGGGAGTAACTCTTATGAACAAATAAAGGAGAACTGACTCACTGCTAGAGACGGAACTAAAGCTAGACTGAGAAATAAAAACCCCTAATGGCCCAGACTTAGGCGCTTCCCTCACATTCTCATGAATTTTACCTTCACAAACTCACCATATTCTTAAGGTGAAGATGGGAGAAATATCCATTTGTGCAGTATTTTGAAATATACTCCAGAATACTTAACAAAAGTGTGTCCTCAAGGGAAATTATTCCACTGGAGCTTAGGGAACTTGATTTTTCCTAAAGCCTAACCAAACTCTGGGACTTGAAATACTAACTTCATTTCACTCTGGACTTTCTGTCTCATCTGAGAGAAGAGTTATGCTAATAAATATTTGTGAAGGTCACACCCCAGGTACATAGGCTCTCTACAAGGATGAGACCTAGGAACAGGATGTTAGAATGCTTCCCATTCCTCATACCTTATCACAACATCAATAAGACTCCTGAATATAATAGGGAATTAGAGCTGAAAGAACTCGAGACTCAGACTCTTTTTAAAGAAGGATCCTCTAAGGAAGGAGCTTCCCTGGTGGCTCAGTGGAAAAGAATCTGCTTGCCAATGCAGGAGGCGTGGGTTTGATCCCTGGTTTGGGAAGATCCCCTGGAGAAGGAAATGGTAACCAACTCCAGTATTCTTGCCTATGAAATCCCATGGCCAGAGAAACCCAGCCAGCTATAGTCCATGGGATCACAAAAGGAGTCAGGCACAACTTAGCGACTAATAAACAGCAACTCTAGGTTGATACAGAGCCCCTGTTAGAGTTTCATGAGACATACAGCAAATTCCCATAGACTATCTATTTTACACATGGTAATGTAAGTATCCATGGTACTCTCTCCATACATCTCACCTCTCCTCCCCTCTTCCCCTGTCCATAAGTCTGTTCATGTCTGTTTCTCCATTGCTGCCCTGCAAATACATTTTTGGGTACCATCTTTCTAGATTCCATATATATATATGTTAGTATACAATATTTATCTTTACCTTTCTGACTTACTTCACTCTGTATAATTACTTCACTCTGTATAATAGGCTTAGGTTGGATGGGGATGGGGAAGGAGATGGGAGAAAGGTTCAAGAGGGAGGGGATATATATATACCTCTGGCTGATTTATGTTGAGATTTGACAGAAAACAACAAAATTATGTAAAGCAATTATCCTTCAATTAAAATAATTAAAACATCAACAACAACTCTAGGGAAACTCAAAACCACAGGGAAGACCAAGTAAGGAAATGAGAGGAAATTTTTGTCTCCAGCATCACAGAGCAAAGAGCAAACAAAGCATGACTCCCAGCCAGATGAGCATAAAATCTCACAGTAAAAACCAGTTTCCTCAGTGCTTGCTTAGTACCTCATGCCTGACTTTCAAACAAACATATTAATACATGCTAAAAAGCAAAAACGTTTTGAAGAGACAAACTAAGCATCAGAACCAGACACAGAGATGATAGAGATTTTGAAATAATCAGATCAGGAATTTAAAATAGCTATAGCTAAATGGCACCCCACTCCAGTACTCTTGCCTGGAAAATCCCATGGACGGAGGAGCCTGGTAGGCTGCAGTCCATGGGATCACTGAGTCGGACATGACTGAGCGACTTCACTTTCACTTTTCTCTTTCATGCATTGGAGAAGGAAATGGCAACCCACTCCAGGGTTCTTGCCTGGAGAATCCCAGGGATGGGGGAGCTTGGTGGGCTGCCGTCTGTGGGGTCGCACAGAGTCGAACACGACTGAAGCGACTTAGCAGCAGCATAGTTAATTTGATAAGAGATCTAAAAAAGAGGAACAAAAGGACAACATCTAAAAAGCATGTATATATAATAAAAACAGAGAGATGGAAAATTTAAGACAATAATTCTACTTAAAATAGCATTAAAATAAAATATTTAGAAATAAAGGTAATAAAAAAGTACAAGTCCACTTCTCAACAAGTCATTGTTGAAAAAAATGTAATAAGACCTAAATAAATGGAGTGATTTCCACATTTATGAATCAGTGGTCTTAATACTGCTATGATGACGACTCCCCAAACTGATTTATGGATTCAATGTGTTCTCTACCAAAATGTTAGCTGGACTTTTTACATAAATCGATAAGTTGATCCTAAAACATACAAAAATGAAAGACATCCAAAATAGACAAAACAATCTTGAGGGGAAAAAAAATAAAAGAACAAAGTTGGAGGATTCATAATCCCTGATTTCAAAACTTTTTACAAAGCAGCAAAAGTCAAGACTTAGGGTACTGGCATATGTATATAAAGTCTGGAAATAAATCCTTTTATTTATGATCACGTGATTTTTCAAAAAGGGTATTTCAATGGAGAATAGAACAGTTCAAGAGAAGAAAGAACAATTCTTTCAACAAATGATGTTGGGAAAGGGGAAACAGATATCCACATGCAAAAATAAATAAATAAATCTGGAACCCAACCTCACACTACATAAATAGTTAACTAAAAAAAAAACAAATAGACCTAAATATAAGTGCTAGAATAATGAAGTTCTTAAAATAAAACATAGGACTAATTCTCTGTGACTTTAGATTAGGCAGTGGTTTACTAGAAATAACAAAGCTCAGCAAAACAACAACAAAAACTGAACTTTACTAAAATTGAAGTATTTGTGCTTCAAAGATGTAATATGAAAAATTAAAATGGTAACTCACTAAATAGAAGAAATATTTGAAAAATATATTTGATAAGGGTCTTATATCCAGAATATATTTTTTAAATCTCATAAATTAACAATAAACAGAAAAATAATCCAAGTAAAATTATAAAGAATTTGAAGATAAATTTCTCAAAACATACACAGATTATCAATAAGCACATGAAAAGATGCTAAACATCATCCACCATTAAGGAACTTAACATCAAAACCACAATACGGTACTACTTCACATCCAATAGAATGATTAATATCTAAAAGACTAACCATAAAAAAATGTTGCTGAGGACTTACAGAAATTGATCCCCTCACACTTTGTCGGTTGGCTTCTAAAATTATACATCCACTTTGAAAAACAATTGGCAGTTCTTCAAAACAGTAAAAAGAATTACCATATGTCCCAGAAATTCCATTTTTAGGTATATGCCCCATATACTGAAAATATACATCCTACAAAGACTGGAACCCAAATGTTCATAGAAGCATAATTTATAACAACCCCAAAGTAGGCACAATGCAAATGTCAATCAATTGATAAATAAACAAATTTTAGTATGGCTAACATAATGTTGCTCAATTATCAAATGTCAGGTAGTATTAACCCATGCCACAACAGGGATGAAAATTAAAAACATTACATTAACTCAAAGAAACCAGACACAAAAGGCTAAAATTTTGAAATTAGATAGTGTCTGATGGCTGTACAACTCTGTATGGGGTGAGTATAATATAAACCTCTGAGCTGTCCACTTTAAAATGATGCGTTTAATGGCATGTGCATTGTATCTCTATAACCCTCTTTAAAAAATAGACTAAACATATGTGCCACCGCAATGCCGTGAATCTTCCAGAACATAGTTACTCTGTGTGTGTACGTGTATGCACGTTTATGCGTGTATTTTCCCCCACAAGTAAGATTCAGGAAAAACTGACATTTTGGTCAAATTGAAAAAAAAATAAATATTCATTTTATGTTTCATCTCAATTAAATGATCAATTAGGTTTTAACTCCTTCCAGAATGAGCCAAGGATACCAAGAATGCATGAGGATACAACTAGTTATGCATTCTAAATTCACTTTTGAAAAAAATACAGATTATCTGACTTATGGTGGGGTTATACTGTCACAAACCCATTGCTAAACTCTAAGTGGAAAATATCCAATGTCAAGGATGCATTTAACGCACCTAATTTAACTGAACATCATAGTTTAGCAAATCCCACCTTAAACCTCAGAATATTTACACTTGTCCACAGCTAAGCAAAATCACGTAACACAAATCCTATTTTATAAAGCAGTGTTGAGCCCCTCATGTAATTTATTGAATATTGTACTGAATGTGAAATACAGATGGTTGTAAATGTATTGAATGTTTACTCATAATCACATAGCTTGCTGGGAGCTGCAGTCTACTGCCATTGCCCAGAATCACAAGAAAATTACTGTTCCACATGTCACTAGCCCCTAGAAAAGATGAACATTCAGTTGATTGTGATTTATTTTCCCTGAACACAGTTGTACCGATATGCACAGTCTTTATCTGGAATTGAAAACTCACTCGAAGGGCAACTACTATATATCTAACACTAAATACATCCCAAACACATGGGATAATTAACAGGAAGAAAATTGTATTTACAGAAATAAGCCTGTATTTACATATTTACATTGAAGGTTTCTCTTCAGACTACTAAAAATCCATATATAATTTATATGATTCATATATCCAGTTTAGCAAGGGCAGAGAACATATTTATGCAGTGCACACATCAATCTCACCAAATTCTGGCTGCAAATCTGCCATTTTTAATTGACACTTTTTACCCAAGCATAGAAAATAACTTACAGTGTAGCAAAGCTGCCTTCATTATCTAGCTCTTCCAAAAATTAAAACAAATTGGTATCTTTACTATTTCCAGAACTCCAACATTCTCTGGAGATTACCACTGGCAATGCTATTCCAGTTTGAAAACAAAGGCTGTATGTTACAGCAGCTTAGCAGATAGCCCCTCAGTCACTGCAGTTTCTCTAGATCTAAGGTAATATGCAACATGGGTGATTATAATAATCAATAGTAAATAGGTAAGACATGAAAGATGATCTTTTTTTGTGATCATCCAAGCCAGCATTTTATAAAGTGTGTAGAGCAAAACACTAGGACTATAAAGTTGTCTTGGAGAAATTAACAATAGCTTCTAAGGTCAAAGAGGTTTGGAAACTAGCGTACATTAGATTTCATCCTTACAAGGTCTTAGCACCTGCGTGTATGTTGCAAGTTCTCAGCCTTCACGTCACCCTGGGAGGAATCCTGTTTAAGTTTGCTTAATCCAGATTTTAGCAAACACATTTATATCAACACTTCTCTCTTTTTTTTTTCTTTATCTTTTCCTATCTGTTTTCCAAAACACACACACAAAGCAACTTTGAATATACTAAGTTATGTCTAATTTAGGACAGGCAAAAGTAAACATTCACTGATTGAACAAATAACCCTTCCACGATGCTTAAACAAGTACACTGAAACTACACGTGCATAATTAAAAGATGAGGCCAAACTGAAGATCTTCTGTAGCACTGTTTTTTGGTCAAAGAATCATGCATGACCTGTAAGTAATTATATCCTCAAAAGCAAATGTGGCTGAAATTCTTTCTGGTGCTCAGGCTAGCAACGCAGACACGGCTTGATGGAATGATTTAATTAATGTTTTCCTCCGCAAGTTCGAATTTAAACTGACAATAGTTGCCATGACATACCCAGAAGTAACTCAGTTTCCAGGAAAAGTGCTACATGCTTTCTTCCAGGAAGTTCAAAGGTGCTCCAAAGGAAGAAGAGGTTCTGTCTGAAAGTTACTAATGCCACAAAGCATTACTCATCAGTACTTGAAGACTAGTATGGACTGGGCATGTTCCAATTTAAAGGAGCAAGTGAACACAGAACTAGGGCTCAGCACGGCCATTAATAACATCCTTATTTCTGGACACTAAAGAGATACAAAACTATGTGGAATGAAAAAACCCTCAGCAGAGCTGACTACTACAGAAGCAAGTGGGAAATTCAGTTTTTACAGGTGGACAGTATCCAACAGTGGCTCAAGGTGATCCAAGGTGATTGTATCAGATCCAACCTGATCCGAGGTGATCGGATCTCTTATACAATAGTCTTATTTTTGTAACCACATTCAAAGACTTTAATANGCTCAGCACGGCCATTAATAACATCCTTATTTCTGGACACTAAAGAGATACAAAACTATGTGGAATGAAAAAACCCTCAGCAGAGCTGACTACTACAGAAGCAAGTGGGAAATTCAGTTTTTACAGGTGGACAGTATCCAACGGTGGCTCAAGGTGATCCAAGGTGATTGTATCAGATCCAACCTGATCCGAGGTGATCGGATCTCTTATACAATAGTCTTATTTTTGTAACCACATTCAAAGACTTTAATAATTTTCCATTTAGGCCAGTCCCATCAGCCTCTGTACTTCATGAAAGATTATATCATTGTTGCCACATGACTTTGTCTGTTCTCTTCTGTGTAACATCTAACGGGCAGACGTTTGCTTATTTTGACACAGTATTCTAAACCGATTTTCTCCTTCTTTAAACAACTCTCGTGTTTCATATGTCTTACATAAAAATCAAAAGCACCATTTAATTGGGAAACAAAACATGATGTCACGCTAGCTTTCAAGCTTTGGGAAATGTTAACCAATAGGAGTTTTGCAACTGTTACTGTATATTTATTTCCATGTGATAAAACTAGTGAAAGTNTCGGATCTCTTATACAATAGTCTTATTTTTGTAACCACATTCAAAGACTTTAATAATTTTCCATTTAGGCCAGTCCCATCAGCCTCTGTACTTCATGAAAGATTATATCATTGTTGCCACATGATCTTGTCTGTTCTCTTCTGTGTAACATCTAACGGGCAGACGTTTGCTTATCCTGACACAGTATTCTAAACCGATTTTCTCCTTCTTTAAACAACTCTCGTGTTTCATATGTCTTACATAAAAATCAAAAGCACCATTTAACTGGGAAACAAAACATGATGTCACGCTAGCTTTCAAGCTTTGGGAAATGTTAACCAATAGGAGTTTTGCAACTGTTACTATATATTTATTTCCATGTGATAAAACTAGTGAAAGTTTGTTCACTGATAACTCAGCTTTTTTTTTTTTTTTTTACAATCACTAGTATTCACTTTTTTGGCATACAGTTATATGAACTTTTTTAAATGCAGAGATCCTTGTAGGCACCCTCACAAAACAATCTCAACACTACCAAGAATCCCCTAATGCTGTACTTTAAAAACCACTGTCAGCCTCCTCCCTACTCTGCCAGCCTCTAACAATCTTTGATCTGTCCCTTGCCCTTTTAGAAAGTCATTAACTGGAATCACAAAATATTTAATCTGGCTATTGTCACTTACAAAAATGTCTCTTTTTATTGCTGAATACCACTTCATTGCATGCATACACTATGGTTTTTATATATCTACCTACTGAAGAACATTCGATTTTTATTTTTTCCAGTTTTGGGAAACTGCTGATATTATTATTACTGTGTGGGTTAGTATAAGAACATAAACTTAATTTCTTTAATTTACTGGAAGTGAGCTCGTGAGATCATATGGCAATTGTATGTTTCACCTCATAAAAAACTGCCAAACTGTTTTCCAGAGTGGTTGAACCACTTTGAGTCATTTGAATTTGAACAAACAGGCAAAGCTATCATATTGGACAGGATAAGATTTTTTTCACAAGTAGTTTACATAAGATGAAATGATACTTTAACAGCCAAAAGAAGAGAAAGTACACATTAAATAAATTGAGTTCTGTGCATCTTAAATTCAACTTACTTGGTTCATTTGTTCCTTGAAGTTAAATAGAGTATAAAATAAAAGTGGATAAACACAAAAATGTAGTTATGTGTTGTATAACTACAGTTTAGGGTGAAATCATTGCATCCCTAATTATGACTTCTGTTCTAAGAACAGCTGGTATTACTGAATGTTTTAAATTGTGCAACAGATTCAGCAAGAAAGGATCACTGGGATTTATTTCTTCCCAATTCCAGGACATAGTGGCAAAGAGAACCCACGACAGCACAGAAAACAAGTACAAAAATCAAGTCAGAAACCCTGACTGGGCCACAGGTCAACTGCAGCTAGCTATTTGAGTAGGTACGGTCTCCACTGGGCTGCTCAGGGAGAGAGGGGGGAAGGAGAAATAGGTTTACAAGTCATTTTCTTAGAAAGGAAGAAAAATGTGGAAAGAAACTGAATTCTCCATGACTTATTTTGAGTTACTGGATAAAACTTTGCCAGAAGAGCTACCTGGTCCAATAGTTCTTATAAACACCTTAGTCTGTTTGAGCTGAGTTTCTGTCACTTGCCATATAAACTATTCTCATATAGAGGTTATATTAAAATTATTTAAGCAAACTTAAAATAACACAAAATAGAGAGAAAAAAAATCAGGACCAACAGGCTAGAAATAAAGTAAAATGTTAATGTGTTTGGTTAGTAGAAACATATGACTGTGTCCTATCTTAAAAATTCCTTATTTCCACATTTTAGTTTATGAAAGTGTACCTCTTATCTTGAATAGACACATAAAGCTATATTATTTCAAAATATGTGTTTTCATGAAAGGACTATACTGCATAAAAAAAAGTTAATTCCACAATGATATGATCAAAGCAAGCCAATCATAACTTATTGAATACTAATGCCTTTTTGTGAAGAAAAAAATTAAAACCAAATTATTTAACTGAAAGAACATTGACTTTTATAACTTGTATAGAGACAGAAAATTATTTAGTTTTTCTCAGCCTACACATCAACATCTGAAAAATGGGAGTGGGCTTTGTGGTTCTCAGTTCCTATTTTAGGCATGTGGTCAAAGAAAATGCATTTCCCAAGCCCAACGAGGCTCAGCATTTGAAAACAGATGCTTCTGGAATGTTTAAACTCTAATCATCCAAAGACACTCTCTTTAAATTCCTAGGGCCTGGTTTGCCTTAAAATTATGAGGACAAATTCAGAATCTCTGGGTTGTTTCTGAAGTGAAGTTATAATAGAAAAAAAAAAAATCAATGGATTCCTTTTTTTTCAAAATAGATTATTTCAGTAAATTCTGGGTAGTTTAAAACTGGCAAATAGTCTAGTTTAAGAAATAATTACTGTGCTTTTTAAACATCAGCACTGTCTTTAGTTCATCTCTATAGTATCCAATTCAGTGTGTTTGGTTCAGTAAATCTCAGGAGAAAGCCCTCCTCTCAGCCATGGGGGCATTATTTCAGAGATTTATCTTCACTAAATTCCTTCTTTGCACATGTTTTCCTGTATTTCCATGTTGTCTGAGATACTGTCTACTCTTCCTCTGCCACCGCTCAATCCATTCAACCATCACTTTATTAGGGTATCTCTCTCCGACAGAACTAGCTCCACCCCTGGGCAGTTTCATGAATCTCTTTTACCTATACCTTCAGAAAACAAGAAACTGTTGGTATTTTAATTTTGGAGAAATCTTTAAACAGATAACCATGATGTAACTCGGCACCTGTGCATGCTAAGTTGCTTCAGCTGTGTCTGACTCTCTGTGACCCCATGGACTGTAGCCCACCAGGCCCCTCTGTCCATGGGATTTTCCCGACAAGAATACTGGAGTGGTTTGCCATGCCCTCCTCCAGGGGATCTTCCTGATCCAGGGATCAAACTGGGATTTCTTATATTTCTTGCTTTGGCAGGCAGATTCTTTACCACTAGTGCCACCTGGGAATTTGGTGTATAAAATATTTATAATTGAATTTTTATGGAACTAAGAGGAAAAAATTAATTACTCTGGAGGCTAAAGCAGGGAATGACTGAACTGGTTTTAGAAAAGATGAATTGGAATCTGCCTCAAAGAGCAAACATGAAGATGGAAGTCACTGACAATCAAAACATTGGGCGTGATTACGGAGGTTATGAGATAATATCTCATTTGAAAGTCTTGAGAAACTCCAAATACTATTTTCTCCACTACAGATGTGAGAAATCTGAGGTTGTAGTAATGTGCATAAGTCTAAAAAACACAGGGTCTGGAAATGAATTTAGATCTGATTTCCCTACATCATCTTTGCACTAAAGGCATCATACCATACTTAATGACAGGTAGGGTTGAAAGAAAATTCACTGGGAAACCAGTAACATGGCAAGATAGGTTAGAGGCAGGCTAGAAGTCATATTGGTAAGAGAGGCAAAGAAGACAAATCGAGACTAAATTATAAAGAACTTTCCATGTTCCCAGAGAGAGCAAAGAATCTCATCAAAGCAAGTCAAGCAAAGGACAGGTGTGCTACGAATTGGGCCCAACATGAACTGAACTCACTTTCTCTGGGAAACCAGATGGCCCTCCCCTCTCCCTACTCTCTAGACAACCTGTTCATACTTGCCTGTGAACAAACATGTCTGCCAGCCCTCCCAGGTCGGAACACTGCACAAATGGACTGCAATTCCTTGCTCTTACAGTTAGGTGGGACTATCGTTAGAGGAAATACTTCCTTGGTCCTCTCTGCTATGCCAGATGGTACAGAATCACATGATACAACGAGATTCAAGGGGCAAAGTTCATTTCCCTACCTGGGGGCTCTGAGTTAGAACAGACCTCCCAAAACAGGTCAACTAGATATGCATTACTGCAGAGCTTGAACTTTATCATGAAAGCTATGTTTAACAGTTCCTAAAATACTGCTGAACATTGTTTTGTGATTAATTTATGTAAATTAACCACATTTACCTGTCAGTGTAGTTTCTTTGAATCCTTGGAAGATGTATCCTGATTAAATATGGACTGCATCTAGCTTAGATTTACAAGAAACCATCTAACACAGAAACTGGGAGGTAACATGCTTGTGATCTTTTACTAGAATACACTTGTCATGTAAATATACTGAATCAAATATACTGTTATCAGAATTAACAACTGCATACACCAAAAGAGANTATTGACTGCATCTAGCTTAAATTTACAAGAAACCATCTAACACAGAAACTGGGAGGTAACATGCTTGTGATCTTTTACTAGAATACATTAGTCATGTAAATATACTGAATCAAATATACTGTTATCAGAATTAACTGCATACACCAAAAGAGAGAGCTAAAGGTATTTCTATATTTAAGAAAGACATAAGCCCAGAAATTATCTGAATACACCTATAGCATATGGACTTCAATTTGCAGGAAAATATCTTTTTTTTTTTTTAAGTTATAGTCAAGAGGGAAAAAGGACATAATTAATTGTTCTTGTTCTAACAATTTTACAGTTCACAGCAAGTCTTGCAATATAAACTTTGTCACAGAGCCAAACAAGTTTTCTCTTGACTGGAAACACTCAACTTCATAAAGATATCACTTTCTTTAAAACAAATTCAAATGTGCTTGAATAATCAAGGGAAAAAATAGTAGTGTGGTCTCCCTACAATCATTCCTACATTAAACTCTGTAGGTCACAATTAAAATTATTTTTATGCATGATGGGCAGTTTCCCACTAACAATTTTCTAAATTGCCTAATAATTTTATGAACCATAATTATAAGACTCCTGCTTGTGTGTTTTTCCTTCTCTTCTCTTTCATCTGAATGTAAATTAAGGGTAATCACTAGCAAAGCTTTATGGTAGATGCTTACAATGTAATACCACAACAGAACTATGTAAAATGAACTGAACAGGAAAATCCTTGAAATACCTCTTCCGTTAACAACAGGACATACAACCATATGAAAGAAAATTTCCCCACTAAGTAATTTTCTGAAAATAAATGGGTGAATATGTGAAGGCCAACTGATTACTTATAAATTGTTTTCATGTCTAACATTCTGCTCAATATCCCCACCTTAAGATCTATCAATAAATGCAATTCAACATTTGTAAATCCAAACTCCCCATGATCTACAATCATTTTTCACTGTTTTGGTTAATTACAATGTCAAGCTGGCTGGCCTACAGTGCCCAGTTGTTCAGTCAAATGCTAGTTTGGATGTTGCTGTGAAGATCGTTCGTAGATGTGATCAACATTTATGATCAGTTGACTTATATAAAGGAGCTTATTCTTAAAGATGTGGATGGGTCTCCATCCAATCGGTGGAAGGTCCTAATGGCATAAAGTGAAGTTTCCCAAAAGAAGGAATCCTGCCTCAAGATTGTAACACAGAAATCCTGTGTAAGTTTCCAGGCTGCTGGCTTGTTTTCAGATTTTGGACTTGCCACTCCCTATATCACAGGAGTTAATTATTAAATATTAATATATATTTTTATACATGCACAAAAAGACACACACATAAGCCATTGAATCTATTCCTCTGGAGGGCCTTTGCTGATATATCCATATTTAATACATTCTTCTCTTTATGATTTTGGCTCTATCTATTAATATAATATCTTTCCTCGAGTTTAAAGTAACTCATTTTTGTTTGCCTACTTCTAAGAATTGAACCATAAAGTCACAAATTTTATGTGCTAGTTTTTTTTTGTTTTCTATGACACATAAATACACAACAATTGACATTTTAAAATGGTCACTGACGTGAATCTGATACCAGGCTGGTGTTTCCTGCACCCCTTCAGGAAAGGATACGTTGCACTCACTTCTATTCTTTCCTTCATTTGATTCATAGAATAAAATGTTTCCTATTATGTGGAATCAAACTACCCTCTATTTCATTTCTCTGTTTTTGCCACATGGGTAAATTCTGTCTTATCTTTCCACTCAGATTAAAGCTTTGTGAACAATTAGTGAGTACAGTCATGCGCCTATCATCTTATTCATTCTGTTCAGTTCAGTTGCTCAGTCGTGTCTGACTCTTTGCGACCTCATGGACTGCAGCACTCCAGAACTCATGTCCATCGTCAACTCCCAGAGTTTACTCAAACTCATGTCCATTGAGTCGGTGATGCCATCCAACCATCTCACCCTCTGCCATCCCCTTCTTTTCTTGTCTTCAATCTTTCCCAGCATCAGGGTCTTTTCCAATGAGTCAGCTCTTTGTATCAGGTGGCCAAAGTATTGGAGTTTCAGCTTCAGCATCAATCCTTCCAATGAATATTCAGGACTGATTTCCTTTACGATGGACTTGTTGGATCTCCTTGCAGTCCAAGGGACTCTCAAGAGTCTTCTCCAACACCACAGTTCAAAAGCATCAGTTCTTCAGTGCTCAGCTTTCTTTATAGTCCAACTCTCACATCCATACATGACCACTGGAAAAACCTTGGCCTTGACTAGACAGACTTTTGTTGGCAAAGTAATGTCTCTGCTTTTTAATATGCTGTCTAGGTTGGTCATAACTTTTCTTCCAAGGAGTAAACATCTTTTAATTTCATGGCTGTAGTCACCATCTGCAGTGATTTTGGAGCCTCCAAAAATAAAGTCTGCCACCATTTCCACTGTTCCTTCATTTGCCATGAAGTGATGGGACCGGATGCCATGATCTTACTTTTCTGAATGTTGAGATTTAAGCCAATTTTTATACTCTCCTCTTTCACTTTCATCAAGAGGCCCTTTAGTTCTTCAATTTCTGCCATAAGGGTGGTGTCACATGCATATCTGAGGTTACTGATACTTCTGTCAATCTTGATTTCAGCTGGTGCTTCATCCAGGCCAGTGTTTCTCATGATGTACACTGCATACAAGCTAAATAAGCAGAATGACGATATACAGCCTTGACATATTCCTTTTCCTATTTGGAACCAGTCTGTTGTTCCATATCCAGTTCTAACTGTTGCTTCCTGACCTGCATACAGATTTCTCAAGAGGCAAGTCAGGTNGGTCATAACTTTTCTTCCAAGGAGTAAGCATCTTTTAATTTCATGGCTGCAGTCACCATCTGCAGTGATTTTGGAGCCTCCAAAAATAAAGTCTGCCACCATTTCCACTGTTCCTTCATTTGCCATGAAGTGATGGGACTGGATGCCATGATCTTACTTTTCTGAATGTTGAGATTTAAGCCAATTTTTTTACTCTCCTCTTTCACTTTCATCAAGAGGCCCTTTAGTTCTTCAATTTCTGCCATAAGGGTGGTGTCACGTGCATATCTGAGGTTACTGATACTTCTGTCAATCTTGATTTCAGCTGGTGCTTCATCCAGGCCAGCGTTTCTCATGATGTACACTGCATACAAGCTAAATAAGCAGAATGACGATATACAGCCTTGACATATTCCTTTTCATATTTGGAACCAGTCTGTTGTTCCATATCCAGTTCTAACTGTTGCTTCCTGAACTGCATACAGATTTCTCAAGAGGCAAGTCAGGTGGTTATCTCTTTCAGAATTTTCCACAGTTTGTTGTGATCCACACAGTCAAAGGCTTTGGCATAGTCAATAAAGCAGAAATAGATGATTTTATGGAACTCTCTTGCTTTTTCGATGATTCAGTGGATGTTGGCAATTGGATCTCAGGTTCCTCTGCNTGCATACAGATTTCTCAAGAGGCAAGTCAGGTGGTTATCTCTTTCAGAATTTTCCACAGTTTGTTGTGATCCACACAGTCAAAGGCTTTGGCATAGTCAATAAAGCAGAAATAGATGATTTTATGGAACTCTCTTGCTTTTTCGATGATTCAGTGGATGTTGGCAATTGGATCTCAGGTTCCTCTGCCTTTTCTAAAACCAGCTTGAACATCTGGAAGTTCACGGTTCATGTATCGTTGAAGCCTGGCTTGGAGAATTTTGAGCATTACTTTGCTAGTGTGTGAGATGAGTGCAATTGTGTGGTAATTTGAGCATTCTTTTGCATTGCCTTTCTTTGGAATTGGAATGAAAACTGACCTTTCCCAGTCCTGTGGCCACTGCTGAGTTTTCGAAATTTGCTGGCATATTGAATGCAGCACTTTCACAGCATTATCTTTTAGGATTTGAAAGAGCTCAACTGGAATTCCATCACCTCCACTAGCTTTGTTCATAGTGATGCTTCCTAAGGCCCTCTTGACTTCACATTCCAGGATGTCTGGCTC
>SJYB01005179.1:0-50967 GCA_006408585.1 Antidorcas marsupialis
GGGAGCTTCCAGAAGGCACTCCGGACTGGGCCCTGGTTTTGAGAGTGAGTTCAGCGAAATACCGTGGCTCATAGACGCTCCTGCTGAGGACCGTCATCATCCTCTCTGAGTACCATGTTCCCGCATCAGAGCCTCACTGTCCCTCTGGAGCCCTGGACTCCCATTCAGACTTCTACTGGGAACTTTTTTTTTTATCATGGGTGAAGCCCATATGAAGCCCATCTTACCTGTTCCCTCATTCACCTTCACAGCAGTCAGTGATTCAACTGAGGAATCTGAAGGTCAGACAAGGAAAGGGATTTGCCTAAGGTTACACAGCTATAGAATCCCAGTTCGGTTCAGTTCAGTCATTCAGTCATATCTGACTCTCTGTGACCCCATGGATCCACCCAGCCTCCCTATCTATCACCAACTCCCAGAGCTCACTCAAAACCATGTCCATTGAGTCGGTGATGCCATCCAACCATCTCATCCTCTGTCTTCCCCTTCTCCTCCCGCCTTCAATCATTCCCAGCATCAGGGTCTTTTCTAATGAGTCAGTTCTTTGCATCAGGGGGCCAAAGTATTGGAGTTTCAGCTTCAGCATCAGAATCCCAGAGCAGAGCTCTAAATCCAGATACTTGCAAAGGCTGGTGGTTATCCTGCCACAGAGTACACTGAAGAAAACATTTTCAAGTTGTTTTAAAGTAAATCAAAATCAAATAGGAAGTGGGAGCACTTTCCGAGGCTTTGGCAGATTTCTCACTCCTGTTAAAGGGGAACTCGCAGTTGGTCCCTCCCTTTTTAGGCTTCTGACCTCCTTCCCCAGGATGCACTGCTGAAAGAGATTTGGAGCCCCTTCCCCTTGCCTGGGGCTTCCCAGGCGGCTCAGTGGTAAAGCATACGCCTGTGGTGTTAGAGACGCAGGTTCGATCCCTAGGTTGGGAAAATCCCTGGAGGAGGAAATGGCAGCCCAGTCCAGTGTTCTTGCCTGGGAAATCCCACGGACAGAGGAGCATGGTGGGCTGTAATCTATGAGTTCACAAAAGAGGTAAACGCAACATTAGTGACCCAACAAGAACAACAGCAACAGCCTTGCCTGACCTTGGGGGGTAGAAGTGAGGGTGTCATACAGCCCCGTGGCTGCAGAGCTGGAAAGAGACCTAAAGACACTCTTGTCCAGCTGCCTGGCCACAACCCTGGCTGGGCTGAGGCTCAAGAGATGCAGCAGCCTGCTGACACCACGTGCCAAGCCAGTGCCCCAGCAAAGCTCGTACCTGCCTTCTCTCTGGCGTGCCCCCTTGTCTCCTGTCTCTTGCTGTGGCACATTTCTGCAGAAGTTCTTAACCTGGGACCTGGGGATCCAGGGGCACGTGGATAAGGGTTTACTGACCCCCTGCAATGGTATGCAGATCTCCTGTGTACATGTGTGCACACTCACGCACACATGGGCATTTTTCTGGAGACAGTGTGTGAAGCTTTCAAGACACTCCAAAGTGCTCCATGACCCTTGGTTCTGAGCTGAACTGTGTCTTGCAGGAAGCCACCTTCAGCAGCTGCATGCGGCGCACAGGTGTGGTGCAGTGGTTAGCACTGGCTGGGGAGGGAGGGCGCAGCGAGGAGCAGGGGTGGGGCAGCGATAGAGAGCATCAGCGCCACCCCACAGCACTTGGCACTTAATCATCAGAGGGCCTGCCCCGCTAACCCCAGGCCAGCGGGATGTTGCTCAGTGATCATTCTCAGTAGCTATTTGGCCCAAAAAGCACGGCTCCAAGGATTCCTGTTTCTATGAGTGCGTGCTCAGCTGTGTCTGACCGTTTGTGATGGCACGGACTGTAGCCTCCCAGGCTCCTCTGTCCATAGGATTCTCCAGGCTAGAATACTAGAGTGGGCTGCCCTTTCCTGCTCCCTCTTTCAGGGGACCTTCCCTCCCTGGGGACTGAGTTCTCAGTCTCCTGCGTTGGCGGGAAGGTTCTTAACCACNACTTAATCATCAGAGGGTCTGCCCTGCTAACCCCAGGCCAGCGGGATATTGCTCAGGGATCATTCTCAGTAGCTCTTTGGCCCAAAAAGCACGGCTCCAAGGATTCCTGTTTCTATGAGTGCGTGCTCAGCTGTGTCTGACCGTTTGTGACGGCACGGACTGTAGCCTCCCAGGCTCCTCTGTCCATAGGATTCTCCAGGCTAGAATACTAGAGTGGGCTGCCCTTTCCTGCTCCCTCTTTCAGGGGACCTTCCCTCCCTGGGGACTGAGTTCTCAGTCTCCTGCGTTGGCGGGAAGGTTCTTAACCACTAACGCCACCTGGGAAGTCCTCCTGTTTCTGTAGATTTCTTAGATTTCCTCTTCCATAGGCAAGGGGCGGGTCCAGTTGGAGAAGGAGGCGGCGTACGTAAGGGCTTTGGCCAGGAGGATTGGAAGTGCTCTCTCGCCCCAGGCTGCCATGTTTTGAAAGCAAGGCCAGGAACCGGAGATCTGGCTGCAGGAGTCTGGGTGTAGCGGGAGCTGTCAGAAAGCTTACGAGAAGGGCCAGGCTGCCTGAGTGCGGAGGGCTCGGCTCTTAAGAGGAAGGGCAGTGGTGTCACGACGACTGGGTGTTGGGATGGCCTGAGCGAGAGAGCTGGTGGGAGCCCAAGGCTTGGGGGAGGAGAGGATACAGTAAAGGTGAGCTGGGGTCAGAGGACAGACTCAGGAGGGGGCGGTGAGGAGAGGGGGCTCTGCAGTGGGCTCTCCTGCTCTGCTCGACCCCAGCTGAGCTGCACCGCGTCCCCCTGGGCTTCCCCGCCTCCGGGCTGCGCGGGGAGGGTGTGGCCAAGCCCAGGGCGGGGTGAAGACGGGGGAGAGAGGAAGACCAAGTCAGCGGCGTGGAAGGGGATGGGAGCCGGAGCCGCAGCTGCCGTGTCCCTGCTCAGCACCCGCATCCCGGCGGCTGGCTCTCTTGGCAGAAATCTGTTGCTTGGGAGTGGCCTGTGTCTGGCCAGACCCGAGATCAGGAGCAGCTGATACCAGCAGGCACTACAGTTTCTTTCTTGGCCAACTTCCTGCCATTTGCTGGCTAACAGGTGCTCTCGAGGGCCCATTTAAAGGTTCATTGTTTTCCCCGCCACCTTCCTGCGGGCCCTGGCTGGTGATCCAAAGTTGTAGCCTTGGGCTGAGAGCAGGGGACTCGGGCTCCCCAGGAACGCATGGCAGCGTCCCAGCACCTGCCCTTTTCCTGAGAGCCGCCTGATCCTCCCAACAGTCTGAGTAGCCCGGGCTCAGAGGCCCCCAGCCGTGCCCCTCACGCCCTGACCTTTTTCTTTGGCTCATCGTGTCACAGTCCTTAACATATTTAATTTCCATCCTGCCCACCCGCTCCTGTCTTCCTGCCTGGAAAACTCCGTGGACAGAGGAACCTGGTAGGCTACAGTCCGTGGGGTCGCAGAGAGTCAAACACAGCTGAGCACCCACGCAAGGAGGAACGTCAGAGTCACAATTTTATAAGATTAAGAGCAGAGGTCACCAAGCGTTCAGATTTCACGAACATCCTCAGAACATTTTAATTTGGACACTGATACCATTTTCCATTCTACCAAATGAGGACAATGACCGTCTATTGTTGCCACAACTTCATGAAAGAGGGGCATTGTGGGAAGCACATCGTCTTGACGTAAAAGGCTTTCAAATGTAGCGGATTTCGCCTCAGGAAAACTCCACTGCATCAGCCTGCTTTTTCTGCTTCAGACCTTGGCCCGTAGGAAGTGGGTACAGTGATGGCCTGAAGGGTCACCCGCCTTCTCCCACGGTAACCGGCCCCACAGCCCCCAAGGAGGAAAGATGGGCCAAACCAGGCAGCCGAAAACCTTCAGTGTCCTTTGTTCCCAAACGAAAGACCAGGGACCGTGGGGAGGGCAGGCAGCCGGCCCACTGTCCTCACGGCCCCTCCCCACGGCTGGCAGGGCAGCCACTGAAGTGGGAATCGAAAACAGTTCAGTGCCTGTTCACTGGGACAGGTAACCACGGCTGGCTTGCTGCCCTGGGGCCCCTCCTCTGGGGACAGGGAGCGCTGGCTGCGGCCTGAGTCCTTGAATTGGGGACAGAGCCTCCTCCAGCCAGGGAAGCAAGAGTGGAGGCCCGATCTGTGTGCCCTGGGGCCTGGGGGAGGCGAGCCAGCCAGGACAAAGAAAGCTGGGCTCCGCAGAGCCACGGAGCTTGGCCTGCCCAGCTGCATCTCACTCTGTGCGTTGCAGACCTCGCGCCAGGGCAGCGGGCCAGCCCGCCCTCCCCGGACCCGCCCTCGACCAGAGCAGCCCGCTTTAATCCACTTGTGCATTAGGCTTCTCCTGGGGTTTTATTGAAAGATAAGGCCGTGCTTTTTATAAAAGGTGGAAAAACATTCCGTCGGAGAGTCACAGTCCTGCCCAGTGCACGAGGACAGCGAGTGCTTAAGGAGGGGTTTCAGGAACATGTTCCAAACAGAGAGACACCTCCGTTGGCTTTCTTCCCGGGCCTGTGTCCCTGCTGCCTCTCAGAGCTCTCATCCAAGCCATCTATAGGATGCCTCTTAGTGCCCTGCAGCTCACTTGAGGACTGGACAAGACACTGGGAGTGAAAACTGTCTCAGCCTCCAGTTGGGTAAATGAGGCGCAAACAGTGTCGACATTTGGAGTGGGATTCTGAAAGTGGCCCCAGAGCTTAGGTCTGGAAGGCACGGAGATGACGGAGTGGCCACCTTGGGGTCGGGGATGAGACATGTAAGAATCAGAGACCATGACAGGGGCTTCCGGCCATACGCGTGATGGATGTCAGAGGACACAGCAGTGGCTGGTCCTCTCAAAGAAGAGACGGCTGCTTTTCCCTGGGTGGAGGTTCCTGCCCTGTAAGGCTCAGACCTCGCCCGGCAGTTTGGAAGCAGCTCTGTTGCTTCCCCCAGCCTTCCTCACGCCCCTCCTTCCCTTTCTTGGGATGGTGTCCTCCGTTCTCTTTCCCTGACACAGAAGCTGTTTACTCAACAAGCCCCTTCTCCTTTCACTTCGTCTGTGTCATGTAGGACCCTTCTGCACTTCACTCCTGATTCCCTCTGAGCTACCAACCCGAGCTGATGTCACCCAACTCCAGCTGGAGACCCTCAGCTTGTTGATCGTGTCCTTTAAATAAGCAGGCTCTCTAGGGTAAAGTGTATTCCAGAAGCCCAGTGCAGGGAGCATCTCCTCTGTCATGCAGCACAGTATTTTCCAGAGATGGAAAATCCCCTGGAGGAGGGCAAGGCAACCCACTCCAGTATTCATGCCTGGAGAACCCCATGGACAGAGGAGCCCAGCAAGCTATGGTCCATGAAGGTCCCGAAGAGTCAGACATGACTTAGCAATGAGCACACATGTGGACAAAGCCATGGATGGGGGCTCCCCGCCACCCACCTCACCTTCAGCCAGAACACCCCCTTTAATCTAATCTGCATATATATTCCATCTGAATGAAGAGTTCCACAGCTAAGAAAATTTCTAACTCAATGGAAATCAATATTCTCGTTGTGCGGATGGAAAAATCAAGACCCAGAGAGGAAAAAGCATGCAACTGAAGCTGTACGGGTTTTTAGCAGCTCCCAGCCCAGAACATTTTAAGAAGTATCTTCTATTAATAACTAATCACTGTTTATAAGACAGTTCTCTTAGAAGAGAATTCCACTTATAAGAGTCCCTCCTAAACAGAGCCAAAGGGGCATATGCCTCACGGGTTGTGAGAGAGTGAGAGCGTGAAGCGCTACGAACTGCCGTGCCTCTGCAAGCTCTGCAGACACATGCGTGTGCTGCTGCTGCTGCTGAGTCGCTTCCGTCGTGTCCAACTCTGTGCGACCCCAGAGACGGCAGCCCACCAGGCTTCCCCGTCCATGGGATTTTCCAGGCAAGAGTACTGGCGTGGGGTGCCATTGCCTTCTCCGAGATATGTATATGCCTGTGTGCTAAGTTGCTTCAGTCGTGTCTAACTCTTTGCAGCCCTATGGACTGCAGCCCACCAGGCTCCTCCGTCCATGGGATTTTCCAGGCAAGAACACTGGGGTGGGGTGCCATGCCCTCCTCCAGGGGATCTTCCTGACCCGGGGATCAAGCTCCCGTCTCTTGTGTCTCCTGCAGTGCCAGCCTGGCTCTTTACCACCTGGGAAGTTAAAGATATGAATTATATACACACTCATTTCCTGATTAATTTATTTTAATTGGAGGCTGCTTACTTAACAATATTGTAGTGATTTTTGCCGTACATTGACATGTACATTCATTTTAACTGCATTATTTACTGCGTTAGAAAAATCTAGATAATCCTGCAGTAACAAATCCCTGAAACAGAGAGGTTTATTTCTCTTCCCCCATCCACATCTGTTGTGGATTGGCAGAGGCCTCTGGTCCCCAGAGATGCTCTGGGACCCAGGCTGACCATCAAGAAGCTGTACTAACTGGGTTATGTGGCTTTCCGGTCACCATGGCGGGAAACAGGGGAGCTGCCGGCCACACACGGGCCCAGGGGCGCTGGGAGTGACACTCAGCACTTCCATTTGCAAGCTAGGCACGTGGCCCCGCGGCTGCTAGGGGCTGGGGAGCCGGAGCCGGCACACGGTCACTCCAGGGGCGGCGACTGTCTCCACTGCAGTCACCCACCTTCAAAAGTGAACTACGGTCTCCAAAAATCCAGATTTCTGGCTTCTCATGGAACACCGGAAAAGCTGCCCGGCCGGAAGAAGAATGTGTCCCCAAGCCCCCATAGAGTCCACTGACCAGTGGCCCTCAGCCAAGTCACGTCCCTGGCCCCAGGAGAGTTTTACATGGTTTATTCCGGCTGTGTATACACAACTCTGGAAAAGTTGACTTCAGTGGACCTCGTGAGGCTTTCTGCACTCATTCAACAATTTAACAGCCATTTATGGATCTCCGCAGCATCCAGTCTTGTGATCTGTGCTGGAAACAAGTGGTGAGGCATAAAAGTAAATCTCTGCCATGCCAGGCTCCTGCTCTTCTGGGAGAGTCGCAGCGAGAGGCGGGTCCTGTGATGGAGAGCGGGGCACAGGTGCTGGCCCAGAGAGGAGCTGATGGCCGGGGAGGGCCTGGTCTGGGCAGGGCTTCCTGGAAAGCTAAGGGCAGAGTCTAGGATGAGGAAGATGCTGGATGCTGAGAGAGAGTGGCCGTGGAAGCCCAAGGGGAGGACACGGCCTCGAGCCCACTAGGGGACCGGAGAGCAGCCCAGGCAGGCTGCAGCCCAGAGCAGGAAGTGGGGAGGACTGAGAGGGAAGCTGGCCGCAGAGCAGGGCGTGAGGGAAAAAGCTCCTCGGGCTATTTCTGGGTAAATCCAGCCCTTCCCATTACGAGCGAGCTGAAAACAAGACAGCTGGGTCACTGACCCCACGGCGTTGACTCAGCCGCAGCGCTGCCCTGGGCTGAAGCCAGCTCCAGTATTGCTGGCATTTGAGGAAGTGCCTGGAGGGAGAAGCTGGCAGATCACTGTTTCCACAGGAGAGCGCAAGTGCTGAGGAACTGAAACCCTATTTTGAAATGGGCCAAGGAGAGGGCCGCTGGAGGCCCCCAGCTCCAGGCCCCACGGCACCAGTGCCCCGTGCCCCACGGAGGCAGGGCCGGCGCGGCCGCAGCTGGGGGCCTGCTCCGGCTGCGGGCCCGTTTGCCACACTGCAGACCAAGGCAGAGGGGAGGCGTTCTGGGGATGATCCTGATGTCACCGGGGAGCTCACCACCCTCAGATCATTCCTCGTCGCCATGCCTACCGTGTGTCCCCTGCCTCCAGCATCGGCGCTCAGGGCTGATGTGGCGCAAGAAGGCTGGCTCTTCCTGTGTGGGGGAGGATCGAGCCAGCAGGGCGACGGTGTGCTGGGCCAGTTGGGGCCAACGCCCGGGGCTCTGTGCAGCGAGGCCCTGCACACGATAGCTGCGGCCTGAGCCCTACCGGAGCCCTGCCACAAACATGGGTCAGGAAGGTGTGGCTGAACCAGGCTGTGTGAACGGACGTGGAGTGTTGTTTCCCAGAAGCCGGAGGAGCTCCATGATGTGAAAGACATGCTGCGTGCCCTCCCAGGCCTGTGCCATCCCCCAGGGTCGCCAAACTCCTCATTCCTAGCTGCACCTTGGGAGAAGGGGGCAGAAGCAGGATCGAGGTTAGAGTGTGTGTGTGTGTGGTGTGTGTGTGTGTGTGTGTGTGTGTGAGATGCTGCCTTAGAGCCCAAAGCGCAGGGGGCGTTGATGACAGAGCACCTGGGCAGAATAATGGAGAGACAGGAGAGAGTGGGGATCTAGGCTCAGGATGCCAACAGGATAGAGAAAGCTCTAGATTAACGCTCCATGAAAGGAGCCCCAGAGGGCTTGGGAAGCTCCGCAGACGTTTCCAGGTTGTGAATGAGAAGAGACAGTTTCATGGGTGAGTCTATGCAGCCCTGTAGGACAGAAGTTACTTCATGCGCCAGAGAGAAAATGAAGGGTCTGAGGGTTTAAGCTGCTGTCGAGATCAGTGTCGAGATCAGTGACTTCGCCGTTCACTCGCTGGGAATCTTAGGTGAAGCACGTAACTTCTGTCCCTGGTTCCCCATCCGTGAAACGAGTACACGATGGTCCTTACCTCATAATAGTACTGTCAGGAATGAATAGCCCGTAGAATACACTCAGCAGCCTCCAGCATGTAGCGAACTTGGCACCAATCAGCCTGTCACTAGGAGGGCTGGNGGTTGTGAATGAGAAGAGACAGTTTCGTGGGTGAGTCTGTGCAGCCCTGTAGGACAGAAGTTACTTCATGCGCCAGAGAGAAAATGAAGGGTCTGAGGGTTTAAGCTGCTGTCGAGATCAGTGTAGAGAAGGGGCCGAAAGACCAGGATCGAGGGGCTAGACGCTTGTGATCAGTGACTTCGCCGTTCACTCGCTGGGAATCTTAGGTGAAGCACGTAACTTCTGTCCCTGGTTCCCCATCCGTGAAACGAGTACACGATGGTCCTTACCTCATAATAGTACTGTCAGGAATGAATAGCCCGTAGAATACACTCAGCAGCCTCCAGCATGTAGCGAACTTGGCACCAATCAGCCTGTCACTAGGAGGGCTGGCCCGGGGTGCTGACTCCAAAGGCAGCAACGGGGCAACCACCCGGGATCCTTGGGCATGGACAAGAAAGGCCCAGGGTGACTTAGAGGTCTGAGGGGCCATGGAGGTGGAAGACGTCATTCAAGTTGCCCCAATAAGGGAGAGTATAGCCTGAAACACTTAGGAGAGAGATCTCATTCCTAGGGATTGTGCAGAGGTTGGGGCAGGGGCTGAGTGGTGCCTCTGGCCTTGCCCTGCCTGGGCTGGCACGTGGGGGTGCAGGGTCCCTCCCGTTAAGTTCTCTGGGTCTGGCACTTCAGCCACTCCGTGCCTGGAGGCGGGCGTGCAGGAGGTGCGGTAGGAGTAAGTGGTCTCAGGCCTCTACGCCAGAGCTCTGGCCCCGCACTGGCTGTTGCTCCTCCTGGCTTACCCGTCTGCGGGCCCTCCCTTGTCTACCTAGCAGGTAACTTCCAAGTCTGCAGACAAGAGGAGAAGATGAAGGAAGATTGTCCCCCCGGCTCCCGTGTGCCCATCAGCGACAGCAAGTCCATTCTGAAGTAAGTCACTGTGCGCAGAGAGGGGTCTCCATGCCGGCCCTCCCCGGTGGCCACACCCCTGCCAGGAGCAGCCTTTGTGGGAAAGGATTCTGGGCACTTTTAATAGGTATGATGGTGGTCCTGCCCCGGAGACAGTGATGGGGACGCTTCTTTCTGAAGTCTTTTTCTTTGGAGATCAAGGGTCAAGGTATGCCTTTGACCCCCACCTCCTAGGGCCCAGGAAAGCAGGAAAGTGCCTGCCTGCTGTGGCTCTGCAGAGACGGCATTTAATTTATTTACAAACTAGAGCAAGCCTACATTCTTATTGTGTCAAACAGTTCATGGAAAGAACCCTCAAAACTGGTGTTTTTATTGAAAAAGTATGTTTTATTGACATTATGATTTAATTCTGCTTCTTTTTATTTTATTTACCCCCTGCCTGTCTCACGATAAAAAAAGAAAAACTGGGAAGCTTTTCCAAGTTCATTGCTGAGCTAAAGAAAAAAATCTTTTTTGTTTTTTTTTTCATTTTATCTTGCTTTTTGAGTCCTGAGTCCAAATATTTTCTAAATTTATTCAGCTCCTGTCTGTTGTCCTGAAGGCGAGCCAAGTCTCCTTAAAATGCATTAGCTTTTACTGAGGACCTGGCTCCTAGGACCCTCCTTCCTAAGACCCTGAAAAAACAGTGCTGCCTACAAGATGGTTTTCCTGATTTAGATTTGATAATAAGAACAATGTAACAATATTAAATATTTTGAAAAAGTCATCATAATAACCCGAATGTGATGAATTCTAAGTCGCTTCAGTCAGAGATCAAGCCCGCATCTCTTACGTCTCCCGCATTGACGGGCGGGTCTTCACTGCCAGCACCGCCTGGGAAGCCCAGCTATATGTTATGGAACTTTGTACACATGTGTCCTGTTAACTGTGTGCTGTAACTGTGCTCTAACAGGGCTGCACTCAGTTGTTGCACATTCAGCAGCACAGTGAGCACGCAGGGTTGGACTCTGCGCTGCTAACACCATCACGCTGTAAACCCGCCAGTCGCCACCACCCCGCGCCCCACAGAGCTGCCCACCAGAGCGCCAGGGTGCGCTCCGCTCATCCAGGCCCTAGACGGCTTGAGTGTGGGTGGAAGCACTGCCTGAGAGGGCCTAGAGCCTCTCTTTCCAACAGGGAGCCACCAGCCCCCGTGGCTGCTGAGCACGTGGCCTGCGGCTGAACGGGTGCACTGAATATGAAAGAGGCTCTAAGTGCAAACATTGCTTACAAAACAAAGCCGTGGACAAAGTCTCAGTAACAGGCTGCAGAAGATGCCGCGATAGTGTTTTAGACGCACTGGGCTCGGTAGCATCCCGTGTTCTGTTTTCCTTGGTAACATGGCCGCTGTGGTGACTTCGTCCCTGAGTCGTGTCTGACTCTTTTGTGACCCCGTGGACTGTAGCCCACCAGACTCCTCTGTCCGTGGGATTTCCCAGGCAACGACACTGGAGGGGCTGCCATCTCCTTCTCTAACGGGCCTCCCCGAGCCAGGGATTGGACCCGGCTCTCCTGCGCATCTCCTGCAGACAGGCAGGCAGGCAGAGTCTTTACCACTTGACCCCAGGGAAGCCCGATACGGCTACTGGACAACTTAAAATCGTGCGTGTAGCCTTCATTTCATGTCTATGGGACCACAGTGTCTGCAGAGCCCAGCTTGGGTGCAGCAAACTGGAGGCATTTTCTCTCTGCCACACCTCAGCCGAGACACAAGCTGTGGCTTTCCCTTTATTCTGGGGAGAAAGCGTTTGGATACAGTAGCCTTCCCAGGGCCTTCAGGATCATACGCTCAGAGCTGTCAGTCTCATCCCTTGACCACGTCCAGAAAGTCAGGAGAAGAAGAGACAGACATCTCTGGTGGTACTCCACAGCAGCCACCCTAGACCCTTATAGGAAGTCATATGGGCCGGGGTGGGGTGGGGGGGCAAAGCAAGCTTTTAAAAAGCTAATTATCCAAGCCCAAGTGATTTATTCCAAGGCGGTGACTCAGAAGTAAAGTATAGACAGATTGTCAGGAACTCCTATCTATAACAGTGAAATTGTGCAAACACCCTCAAAGTACAACAGTGTGACCTGGGCCCGTTGCTGAGTTTTGCTTCCGTCTCAGCCCCACCTCAGGCTTCCCAGGAGTGCTGGTGTGTGAAACTCCATAGAAGATTAAAAGGCATGTGTCTGATGGCAAAGTCTAGCCTCTCAATGGAATATATATTGTTGGCAAAGTGTGTACATTGTGCCCGTTTTATAAATGATGAAACTGAGGCCACCAAAGCCAAATGCTTTATCCAGGGCCCGGCCACATTCCAAGATCACATGTGTGTCCTTACCTTTTCAGGTCAGAGCTCCTAAGCCTGCTGAAAACCTACAACTGCTACCATGAGGGCAGGAGCTCCCAGCTGAGACACAGAGAGGTGAGGCCGCTTGTCTTCTGTTACATAGGGTCACCGTTTATCCTGGCTGGCCAAAAAGACTTTGGCCAGTCTTTTTGTTGTCAACTGCTTTATACCTGTTAACCAAGAGTAATTCTTTATACCTGTTAACCAAGTGAAAGAATATTTCCTTCACTTTAAGTGTCCAGTGAGGATAATGAATTGTCAGGTCCCCCATTCTCTGAGTTGGGGACAAAATTGTCTCCTTTGAGGTCCCTGCAAGGGGTGCTGAGGGTCAGACCATCCCCAAGAGAATGCAGAGCTGATGGATTTCACAACGTGGGTCTTCTCCTTCCTGCTGGGGCTCTGGTCAGGATTCCGGTGTTTTAAATCCTTGAGATTCCTCCCAGCCCAGTCCTTCCTGTGCCCATCCTTCATCACAGAGCCCTGGTTTGCCCAAGTTCACAGCAATCCAGGAATGAAAGCAGAGCCTCTCTGCTTTTCAACCAAGAGGAGAGCCTTGCAGCAGAGGAGGGCTCCCCCGCGATGCTCACAGGGCCGGGCAGGTCCAAACGTGAAAGGCAGGGTGGCCGTGGAGAGAGGGCGTAGGCCCACTGGCAGGCCACTGCTGCCTGTCAGACCCAGCCAGGGTGGCCGCGTGGAGTTCTGGGATTGGGACACCCAAACCCTTCCTGATTTTTCAAAAGAAGCTGGATATCCAGAATTTCATGTGGAATTTCCAAACCTCAAAACACCATGTGAGCTAAACAAAGCACGTCTGTAAGCCGCACATAGCCTGTGGGCACCAGCTGAACTCCAGGGAGTGTCCAGGGAGGCTCAGGGAGCCGCTCACCAGGCATGTTAAGTAGAGGTGGTCTCACCACCATCCAGAACTTCCGGACCTTTCACAGGGGAGCCCTGGTCGGGGTATTGGGACATTTGAAAAAGCCAAATGAGGAGTCTTTTCGTGATCATGATTAAGCTTTATTTTGGGAGTTGCCACGGTTGAGATCCCCTAGATAAGGAAATGGCAACCCACTCCAGTATTCATGCCTGAAAATGCCATGGACAGAGGAGCCACATGGCGGGCCGAAGTCCATAGAGTCACAAAGAGTTGGGCATAGCAGAGAGGCTGAACACAGGGTTGAGATCGGGTTGGCTCTTGGACTTTCTGCAGCCCGTCAGTGTCTGAGAAGGGCCAGCAGACTCTTCCCACCCTCCTTTTCTCAGGCCTGCTGAATCAGAAACTCTTTCACCCTCCCAGCTATTTTGACAAGTCCTCCAGGGAATTCTGGTGATGGCCAAGTTTGTAAACAGCTAATCTAAGAGCTTGATCTTGGCACTTGGGATTCCCCAGAACATTCCCCTCTGGAGGAACAGCTGAGTGGCAAGAGGGACTGGGAAGCCCCAGCCCTGCTTGTGTGATGGGACAGTCCCCTTGGAGGCGTAGAGGGCCCTGCCTCAGGAAGAGGGGCTCCTGACGTTCCCCAAAGGCAGGAAGTCAACGTCCCACAGGCAGAGGTTTTCATTTTTTCTAACCCTGAAGCAGGTGGGGGTGGGGGGGGGGCTGCTGCCTTGATCTCCTTGGAGCTGGAAAGTACTTTTCATGGAACTGCGGCAGCTTTAACCGTCCAGGTGTGCCAGCCTGAGGGAGTGCATGTCTTTGGAGGTGACTGCAACCATCGAGACAGGTCACTGGCTTGGGAGGCAGGGAGTTCTAAGGCTGAAATGCCTGACTGGTTCCTGGAGCACCACGTCTCAGAGTGGCTCACCCACCACTTGGTGTCGGGGCCTCTGCAGCTCCTCAGATCACTCACCTGGGACCTTCTGGCCCTCAGGGACTCGCTGTCCTCAGAACTCGCTACAGGGCCACCTGAGACTGGCCTCTCCTGGCCCTGCAGGCCCCAAGGGCAGGACAGACAGGAGGAGCTTGGCCTCAACTCTATTCGGTGTAGTCCTAGAACTTGATGAGGGAGGAGGGGCAGTCTTCCAGCAAAGAAACCGGGACTCTTCCATAAGCCTCTGGTCCACGATGACAGTGAAGGAACTCGGAGACGCTGGTNTTCTAAGGCTGAAATGCCTGACTGGTTCCTGGAGCACCACGTCTCAGAGTGGCTCACCCACCACTTGGTGTCGGGGCCTCTGCAGCTCCTCAGATCACTCACCTGGGACCTTCTGGCCCTCAGGGACTCGCTGTCCTCAGAACTCGCTACAGGGCCACCTGAGACTGGCCTCTCCTGGCCCTGCAGGCCCCAAGGGCAGGACAGACAGGAGGAGCTTGGCCTCAACTCTATTCGGTGTAGTCCTAGAACTTGATGAGGGAGGAGGGGCAGTCTTCCAGCAAAGAAACCGGGACTCTTCCATAAGCCTCTGGTCCACGATGACAGTGAAGGAACTCGGAGACGCTGGTGTGGCTCCAGGGCCTGAGCAGAGGAGTGTGAGACGCAGCGACAGCACGGTCAGCGTTACGCTCTGGAGGCCCTGGCAGGTAGAGGATGACTCACCAGATCTTAGAGACTCGGGGCTGTTTGCTACCTTTGATCCCCAGGCCCGACCCCCAGGCTAAGCACGGGGGGGCTCGGCATCGGGCACCTCCCACCCTTGTTGTCGCCAGGCCTGCCACGGAGCGGCCTCAGCCTGGCTGCTGCACTTGGGGCACCTTCCCTTCCACTGTCTCCGCTGCAGTTCCCTGAACTTAAGAGATGAAACATGTCAGTGGGCAGGGGCCGCACCCGGAGCAAACGTTTCCCAGTGAACTTTCCCCCAGCTTCTAAAGGGCTAGGAGCAGAGGATCCCCAGCTCAGTAGGCTGAAGCACTAGCTTCCTTCATTGAAAACCTTGCCTTTAGGATAGGATAATTCTGCTTGTTTTACAGTGCAAAGCGTGAATAACCAGGAGCAATCTGAGCCTTTTGGAAAAATAGCAAAGCATTTTAACCAGGCTGGTTGGTGCCCCTAGAGAATCATGGACCACCAGGAAATGCCAGTGGGCCGCTACGTCACTGCTGACATTATGAGCTGGAGGCCTTAGGGCCCTGGGGTCGCTGGGTGCGGTGTGCGGCCAGCTTCCAAAGCCAGCCTGCACCTTGCCCGGCGCTCAGCTCTAAGTGGACGCAGAGCTCCCCCTGGTGGCCTGAGCGCATATCACACCCGGTGTAGGCCCTCAGCCGCTGGGTCCTGCTTAAGGGAGGGACCTTCCTCCACCAGGGACCCCCTTCCCTCTTACAGTGATCCCCCTTCCTCTAAGGCCTGAAGGCAGGAATGACAGGGGCTGACAGACCGCTAGGCCCCTGTTCCCTGGGAGCTGCTGAGTGCCTTCCAGTCTGCCTCTGCAGGTGGGAGGGGCATTTGGGTCCCTTCCCCGTCTCGGTGCTGAGTGGGAGAAGAATGGGACTCCTCACTGGGGCCTCACCACGAGCACTTTCTCTTAGGCCGTTCTGTCCTCAGGAGCTCGGGGCGCTGCTGGAGGCCACTTCCCCCAGACCTTTATTCTTTTCTGTTTTCTTTTTAGGGGGCACCTTCTGAAGGTGCCATTAGCTTTTTTTACATACAGGAAGTAGAGAAGTCCGGAGCCCAGGGCTCCCCTCGGCCCTGTCTGATCTCCCGAAATGCGGCAGTGTGATTTCTGAGCTTGCGGGGTTAGCAGCAGCATCCTAGTTTCTGCTGCTTTGCTGTAAGGCTGGCCCAGTGAGCCCAGCACATCCTGTCACCAGCCACACACCCACCCAGCAGGTCAGCCCTCCTCATCACCTCCTAAGGAAGGTCCAACCAATGCCTGTTCCATACATTTGCTGCAGAAGGTCAGGGACCCGGAGGTTTGAGCCAACCAGAGGCATAGCAGTAGGGACTGCTGGGAACTTGTATATCGTGCTCATAATTCCATCTCTGAGCTCACTTGTACTCTTTCCCCAATCACTGTAGAATATGAAAGATGGGCCTTGCTGTCCCCATTTTACAGATCAGGAAACTAACCACTTGTCCTTCCCACCCTGATGCGGGCAGCCAGCCCTGGCCTGGCCCGGGAGAACCCAGCAGCAGGCCTCAGGCCTGTGTCTTCCCTTGCTCCGATGCCCCCCTCCTCCCCATTCCTCATTCTCACCCCCTTGCTTGCCAGAGGCCTCCGGGAACTGAGGTTTGCCAGGCTGTGGGGACCCCGGGCTAGGGGTGGGCCACCCATGGACGTGTGGAATGAGGCTGTGTTCCCTGAACCCTGTCGTTCACCCCACGGATGAGAGGCCCCGGGTGAGGCGGTGGGGGGTGGGGACTGCAGGCCGGCCCCGGCCGCCAGCATGGGGGGTGCTCGGGGCCACAGCAGGACTTGTGTGGTGGGACCCCTGAGGCTCCCTGGGAATCCCCGGGGACCGACCCCCCGAAGCACAGCCGCCGCATTTGCTGAGCCCCTCTGTTTGCTCCTGGGCCCCGGGGGGGACTTGGGAGTGCCCAGGGCTAGGCTGTGAAACCACTGAGCGCCAAGGCTTTCTTTCTCCTCTCCCCCAGCCTTCCTTGTGTCCCCACCTGTGAGGCCACCAGAGGCAGCAGCTGCTTCACGTATGGCTCATAACCTGCGCCCCCAGATGTTGTGGGTCTTAGCACAACCTAGGAGGCAGGCCTCATTAATCACAGCTTACCCAGGAGAAAACTGAGGCACAGACACGTTAAATAACTTGCCGAAGGTGATAAGCCAGTTAGGAGAGCCACAGGTGGGATAGGCTGTTATTCAAAGAAGGGGTCTCACTAGGGCTTGCCAAAGCAGAGAGCCCCTGCAGAGAGGTGGTTCCCTCCCAGAGACCTGCCAGGGGCAGTCCCCACCTGGGTTGGGGGGTGGATAGGAAGGCGAGCTGTGGAGGAGACGCAGACCTGTGTGCTATTACAGAAATCTTTATTGGGGAGGTTTCAGAGTTCATGGATCACCGGGAGGTGCAAATAGAGAGTTCTGAGGATGCTGCTGTGGCGAGGGCTTGCGGGGGAGCCCGCATCCTGCCCAGGTTGCCCAGAAGCCTGGGAGCACTGGTGCCAGTCCCTTGACGTTCTCTGCAGAGAGTGCCCTGGAGCCTTGGCATCACTCAGTCTCCCTCTGGGGGTCCCTTGTGCCTTGCCACCGTCCGTCTGTCTGCGAGAAGCCCAGGGATCAGCGGAGGGTCCAGTCCTTCTTGGTACATCCCTTCTACTTGGCTGCTTCTCCTGAGACTCCCCAAAGAGCCAGTCCAGGGGGTCCACAGTGCCAGTCCCGGGCAGGGAGGGCTGCTGGCCAGGGAAGCGAGTGGTGATGTCCTGTAGAGACCCAGCGGGGCAGCTCTTCACACAGGAACGGGCTGGCCGGTGGGGTCTGCTGGTTCGCACCCTGGCTGCAGCCTCATCCAGCACTGAGCTGGGCTGTGCCAACTGACAAATGGACCTCACGTAGTCATCCAGGCTGGGGGAGGCGGGGGGCTCCTCTCCAGCCCCTCCGGGTAGCATCTCCTCCGAGGTCTCCCGAATCGTGGGCAGGAGGGCCACAGAAAGCAAAAGCCGGGACCTCATGGCTGCGGTGACGGGGAGGCAGCAACCTGTTGGTTGACAGAGGACTTGGGGTGAGGGGCTGCTGACCGTCCTGACACCCCGTCCACACCCCCTCCCCCATCTGAGGTCACCTGGGGGAATCGGAAGCTTGAGAGCAGCTTAAAGTCTGCTCGAACTCCTGGGCT
Organism: Antidorcas marsupialis; assembly: GCA_006408585.1. Taxonomy (NCBI): domain Eukaryota; kingdom Metazoa; phylum Chordata; class Mammalia; order Artiodactyla; family Bovidae; genus Antidorcas; species Antidorcas marsupialis. The sequence goes on from SJYB01005179.1 coordinate 17,644, forward strand.
CTTTCTGCTAACATCCCTTAAGACTCTCATTACAGTGGTTCAAGAACCTGTACAAATCAGAGAGCCCAGCTTCATGGGGCTGGAGTCTGAGGAAACCTGGGTTTAAAAACCAAACAGCTGTTCCTGACCCAGGGTTCTTTGGCAAAGTCACCTCTCCAAGCCTCCACTTCTCGGTAAAACAGGGTTGTAAATACACCTCTCAAGGGTGCTGGGAAAACTTATGGGACGTTTCCCTCAGGGGAAACGCCTCTGAATACAAAGCCCTTCAGCGGTGAGGCAGAGCACAGCCCAGGCGAGAACTGCCCCCAAAGTGCCCAGCACACCTTTGCTTCACCTCTAGCCAGAGGGCAGTAGCCCTCCCTTACCTGTAGCTCGAGGAGCTCTGGGGGGAGCTGGGGAGATGGATGAGCAAGGAAGTCCTCAGGAAGCGCCCAGGAAACTCAGGGCCAGGGGCCCAGGGTCGAGGAGTTGGAGCCCGTGCCCAGAGCCAGATTGCTGTGAGAGGGACACGGAGGACGGCTCGCCGGGGCTCTGCCCAGAGTGAAAGCCTCCCTGAGCTGTCTGGCAAGCCTGGGGCCTGCCGCTGCTTTTATGCCTTTCTACCGGCAATCAATTACTGTCACACGGGGCCAAAAATAGCAGCGTTCAGGAAGGCTCTCGGAGGAAAACAGTTTGGCGGGCGGGGTCTGGCCCAGCTGCCAGCTGGGAGCAAGTGTTTGCGCCTGTGGGAGCTTCTGGGAATGTTTACTCCGCAGGGCAGGGGCGGGGTAGCCACAGCGCCTGGCCATCTCAGGGCACTGGGAGGGCCAGGGGCCTCCACTGGACCTCCACAGCGGACCTAGGATCTGCCGTCTCCGCCTGGAAGCATTCTTTGCTACATCTTACACCAGCACCCCCACACGCCAGTCACTGGCCCCATGCTGGCTCTGGCTGAGCCCCGGGCCTGCACCTGCAGGGGCCCCATCAGACAGCGATGCGGAACTCAGCCTGGAGGTGGCTGAGGCCGGGCGTCCTTGGGCTTGCTGAGCCTTGGGCTATGCCCACCTTCCTCTGGGACCAGGGGCAGCCTGCGGGGCCCTGGTCTTGCTGCTTCACAGATGAGGAGCTGTCAGATGAGAACGGGCTTGTGTATTTGTTCCTGGCTATCTAACCAGTACACCTCTGCACCAGCACCTACTCTAGGCACAGAGAACGTAGCAATGAGCGAGTCGTTATGTCCTTCACCCAGAATGCGGTTCAGGTCTTGGCTTTTGGGACTTGGCTTCAGACACCGCTGTCAGATGCTGACACATTGCTGGAGAGAGCTTCTGCTCCACCAGAAACAGCTCATATCCACTTGTAGACATGTTTATCCATAGATACCCGGCCCACAGTGGACTCTGGGTGGAGGAACGTGAAAAAAACCATAGCCGCAGACCAGCTGATGCTCTGGGGCAAGGCTGGGGCGGGGTCCGTGAGGCTGGACATGCTGAGCCCAGGCCTTCCAAGACGGTTCTGGGGACCCCACTGTGAAGAAAGATACAGGGGCTTGGTCTGGGGAAGCGAGGGGCTGGGACAGAGCTGCTGCCTGAGGCCGGGGCTGAGCCGAGCTGGGGACCAGCTGCCTCGGGCAACTCACGGCTGGTATCCCTGCACAGCAGGGGGCCCCGGCCTGAGCTCCCCTTCCCTGGATGGAGGGAATGCCCTCTCGGCCTGCAGATTTCTCTGATCTTACCAGAGGAAACCCGCAGCAGAGGAGACGGACCTCCTTCACCACCCGCTCTGGGCCTTCTCACTGTCCCCATGGGGCCTTCGGCTCACTGAGCCCGCCTAGTCCCTACAGGGACGGCTCATCGCCGCCTGGTGCCTGTGCGGTGTCAGTGGCGTCAGTGGCTCTGGTGTTTCTGTTGTTATCACTTGTTTTCTTTTCAGCAAACGGTGCGAGGCCATTCCAGAAAGCTGTGTGTGTTTTTGGTAACCTTGAACAGAAGAGAACTATTTTCTTTGTGGATGGCAGGGTGTTTTTAAACTATTACTAACTAACTATGAAATCAATACTGCAAGACACCCCTATAAGTGTTGCCAGGGATATGAAACTCCCACAGGCTCTCTGTTCTCGCAGTTTTCAGTGCCAGCAAGCAGAAAGAAATGGCGTTGATGAATCTGTAATAGAATGCTGCTTGAGAGAGCCCTGGGAGAGTGATGTTTTAAGCTCATTGCCGAAAGACCAGTCTCAGAGCGGACTAGGAGCACGTAGCTGGGGAGACCTGACTCGGCTGAAGGGGGAGGCTGAGAGGGTTTCTGGCAGGTGCTCTGAGGGTGCAGACAAGGCAGCCTGGCCAGGAGTGCGTGTGGGCTCGATCAGCTTGGCACAGGGGAGCTGGAGGCAGTTGTGTGCAGACAGAAGCCTGCAATAGGCCAAGAAGCAGAATCAAGGGCCCGAGAGGAGCCAGTGGGCTCCGGCTGCGAGTGCTGCTGGACGGCTGTCGACTAGGACCTCGGGCTTTGCAGCAGATGAGTGGCTGTGCCACCTGCAGGCCTTGGAGAGTTAGGGCTGGTCAGGGACGCAGGCTGGGAGCTGTTGTAGGTACTCCGAGTGTGTGTGCAGTAGTGGGGCGGGGGACTGGCCGTACCCCAGGTGGTGAGGAAGGCAAGACTGGCCTTGAGGGAAGAGGCCAGCTTGGGAATCGGGGCTGGGGCCATGCTGGTCCTGCTCAGCCCTAGTGGGCATGGGATCCAGTGCCCTTGGCACGTTCCCAGCGGGACCAGGTGACCGTGGGCCCCCAGCAGGCGCGGCGCTGGGCGGAGAGCTGGCCTGTGTTGCACTGGTGTCTGCACAGCTGTGCTTCCCCGGGGCGTGTTTCCTTGCCACTGTGTGGACGTGCCTGCCGGACAGCAGCTGCGTCCCTGTGGGACACCTGACTCAGCGCCCTGTCGCAGCCCCTGCGCCCGAGCGGTGGAAGGGCACGCCTCAGGCTTCCTCTCCAGCCCGGGCCTCGTGCCTTAGAGCACAGAGAAATTCGTGGGCCTTCCCCCAGAGGAAGGCGGGACCCTCGGGATGAGAGGCTGCGTCTGCGGGCCTGAGTGCACAGGGGGGTCCCGTGGGCGGGGGCTGACTTCTGAGCGGGGTGTGAGGGTGGTCAGTGGCCCCTGCGTGCGGCTGCTCTGAGAGGAGGGGCTGAGCGTGTGGGTCCCCACAGGAAGAAGGGGCTCTGATCATCGAGGGGCTCCTCAACATTTCCTGGGGACTGAAGCGGCCCATCCGGCTCCAGATGCAGGATGAGAGGGAGCGCGTGCACCTCTCCTGGACACCTGGAGAGCCCAGCTGCCATCCGTGAGTGCCCGCTGGGTGGGGCGGGCCCAGGTGGGCTCCATGACGACCTAAAGTGCTGCTTGGAGTGTGCGGGGCCAGGAGGTTGATCTCTGTCTCTGCGTGAAAGCCCCGTTTCTGTCTGGGGTGGGAGGTGGGAGGGTGACCCTCATCCCGGTCACTCCTGCCACCCCTTGACTGCCTCAGCCCAGGACCTCAGCTGCCAACCTGAAGCCTCACCCCGAAGTGGTTCTTCTCCATGACAACCAAGTCACCCCCCCACCCCGCCCCGGAGAGCGACCCAGGCGGCCCTCACCTCCACTTCTGCTTCTCAGACACTCCTCGTCTGTAAGAGAAAGAGGCCTCCCAAAGCCGTCTGCAAGCCAAGCCTCTCAGCACCTCCTGTTCTGCCCTAAAACACACAGGTTTAGCCTCCAACGGCTCTGCTTTTATTTCAATATCAGAATTTATTTTTACAAATTTATCAGAATTTATTTATATCAGATTTATTTGAATATATTAACGTTTTGATCAGGATAAAATGGTTTTCTAGCTGTCTTAACAGACGTTTGCCTCTTCCCACTTTCCACCCAAAAACTGGCAGTAAGCTGCTGAGTTTTGCTTGCTTCTACACGTAATAAATCCTTCTAAGAGTGGGAAATTCAAAACACTTTGCCTTCAGAGATTCAAGTAAAGTCGCTGCTCTCGTGGCCCTTTGCACGCCAGTGCCCCCGGGGCATCCCCAGATGTCCCCGGTCACTCACAGTGGATTGGGGCCCTAGAGCCTCAGGTTTGGATGGGCTCCTAACAAAGGAGGTAAAGTGGCCCCACGAGCAGTCTCAGACAAGGCCCCGCAGAGGCCCCTCAGCGCCGGCTCTGTCCTCTGTCCACTCCTCCCGGGTTCCTTTCCCGATGTGCTTGCTTCCCATCCCGCCCATCCCTCCTCCAGTCCAGCGCTGGCTGCCCGGGCTTGGAGTCCGCCTTTCTCAAGGCCTGGCGGTTAGCCCCCCAGGATGCTGCTGCCCTGCTCCCCGGGCCAGGAGGCAGCCCAGGGAGCCCACTCGGCACGTGGCCACAGAAGCCGACCGCCTCGGCCTGGCGCCCAGCACGGGTCTGTGTGTCCATCTGTCCACACCCCGGGGCCTAGAACAGGCCGCTCAGGTCTGCAGGGCAGACTCCCTCTCCTTCCAGCAGACACTGGCAGTCCTTTGCGTTTCTTTTCATCTTTTACATTGACCATGTGTGAAATCCTGGCCTCGGCTCAGCCTGGCCTGCTTCTGGCCTGTGTCTGGCCCGCAGAGGCAGCCGGCCTCCTCTTCTTTGATCTGAACCACCTTTCTCTGCCAGCAGCCCTCTCAGCACCGTGACTGTCTCTTTTCAGGAAGGAGCCACCTGTTCAAGATGGCAGAGCCACTGCCCAGCAACCCAGCGCTCAGGCTGGGCCCCAGGAGGAGAGTTCCAGAGACAGATCAGGTCGGTGGGGCTGCGAGCAGCCCAGGACCCGGTCCCACTCATCCGAGGTGGCGGGGGGCTGCCCCATGACCGCCATCTCTGGAGATCAGCTTTGTGGAACAGCAAAGAGTGGCTTCGTTTGCCTTCAAAAGCGTGTGCTAAGCTGTCTTGGTCGTGTTAGACTCTTTGCGACCCCATAGACTGTAGTCCGCCAGGCTCCTCTGTCCATGGAATTCTCCAGGCAGGAATACTGGAGTGGGCTGCCATGCCCTCCTCCAGGGGGTCTTCCTGACCCGGGGCTGAAACCCACACCTCCTGCAATACCTGCTCTGCAGGCAGATTCTTTACCAGTGAGCCACCAGGGAAGCCCGGTCCCTGCTAAATCTCTCCTCAGCCCAAGGCACTGAGTCCTCACCCAAGGACAGGGAAGCGGAGGCTTCCGGAGGGGATGTGGTTGTCTGAATCCCTGCAACGTGCTGCCTTCTGAAAAGGAGAACATCTGCAGAGAACACGGCTCTCACCTGGCCCTGCGGGCCCCTGGGACCTCTTCCCCACCAGCCAGGATCCGTGCCTGGGAGTCTGTCCTCTCTGCACCTCCTCCTGGACTCAGAGAAGGGCTTGTCCTGGAGGTCAGGGCTGGGCTGTCAAAGTCCTGCTCTGGGTCCCTGGAGTTGGAGGCCCAGAGGCTGTGGCCGTGTGGCATGGTGACGCAGGTTATCCTGTCTGGGGGTCACCTTTCCTGTCTGCAAAATGGGTATCACACTGGCTGGACCCCAGCCTCCACCACAGGGACAGTGCTCACACTGCCGTCTCCTGCAGCCCAGTGCGCCAGGGAGCCACGCGTCACACCCGGCACCGCCACGGAGGCGGCTCTGCACCGCTGCAGGCCCCTGTCCTGAGCCTGACCCCCTTGTCCATTTCTTGCCACAGAGCCAGCGGAGGAGGACGAGGAGACCCCACAGCTGATGCGGACCAAGAGCGACGCAGCCTGTGTGATCCAGAGGCGGCCCAGGAGCCGGGCGCCCGGCGAGGCCCAGAGGATCCGGCGACACCGCTTCTCCATCAATGGGCACTTTTACAACCACAAGGTGAGGGCCCAGCCTGGCCTCTCCCCTGGGCCCTGAAGCTGAGGCTTAGAGAGCCAGCCCTAAGCACCGTGTAGTCGCTGGGCCTCTGTAGCAGGGGCCCCTCGGTGGTCACGCCCGAATTCACCCTCAGCAACACCCTGGTAGGCTTCCCAGGTGGTGCCAGTGCAGAAGACGTAGGAGACGCAGGCCGGATCCCTGGAGGGGAGCGTGGCGGCCACCCCCGTATTCTGGCCTGGGAAATCCCATGGACAGAGAAGCTTGGGGGGGCGGCTACAGTCCAAGGGGTCGCAAAGAGTCAGACACAGCGGAAGCGACTTAGCCTGCATGCACAGCCCTGGTATGCAGGTGAGGCTGTGCCCGTGTCCTGATGGAGAAACAGGCTCGGGAGGACAATGGTCTTGCCCCAAATAACATTTCATTTCACGACCACAAAGCCTGTCTTTTTTCCATCAATCCATTCCCACAAACTGCGTGAATATCTGGAGGGTGACGCTAAATTCATCTTCAACAAGTCACTTTTCTGCAAGGTTTCCACCCAAGGCTGGTTCATTGTTTCAGGGGAATGTCATATCCCCACTGTCATTGTCTCACGGCAGATCAAGCCAGCTGGGTCGAGGTGTGCCCGGAGCACGTGTGAAGGGTCCCAGAGAACTCACACAGCTCCTGATTCCCAGCACTCAGCCTTTTGTCCAAGCCTTTTGTCCAAGTATGTATTGTACTGACCTCAGGAAAAAAAGATCTCCTTCCCCTGATGACATCATTCCATAAACAAACCCAACTGTAAAACGGAGAAGTGGATTGTTGCTATAAATGGCACGCATGGCAGTGTGGGGGAGGCGCTGAATGGAGCCGGCCCTGGAACACATCCCGCAGCGCGGGGAAGCTGGAAGCCAGGGCTTCCAGGCTCAGCAGCTGCCCTTCCTGGTAGGTGGTGGGTGACTCATGGGATGGGGGAGCTGGGCGAAGGGAGATCTTGGCTCCGATCTGAAGCACAGTCACACAGGGGAGGTCTGCTCGGAGCCATTCANCTGGAACACATCCCGCAGCGCGGGGAAGCTGGAAGCCAGGGCTTCCAGGCTCAGCAGCTGCCCTTCCTGGTAGGTGGTGGGTGACTCATGGGATGGAGGAGCTGGGCGAAGGGAGATCTTGGCTCCGATCTGAAGCACAGTCACACAGGGGAGGTCTGCTCGGAGCCATTCAAGCCACTCTTATGGTACCCTGCACTTGGGGATGAAGAATTCAACAAGGCAGACTGAAGGGACCCTGCTCCATCATCAGGACCTCCCTCCATCCACACTAGGTTTGCAGTGAGTGTTAATGAGGAACAATAGGTTACCTTCACTAAGTCTAGGAGGGTGAGAGTGTCAGCCACTCTGAGTCATGTCCAACTCTTTGTGACCCCGGGGACTATACTCTGCCAGGCTTCTCTGTCCATGCGATTTACCAGGCAAGAATACTGGAGTGGGTAGCCATTCCCTCCTCCAAGAGGTCTTCCTGGCCCAGGGACTGAACCCGGGTCTCCTGCATTGCAGGCGGATTCTTTACCATCTGAGATGCCAAGGAGGCCCAAGTCTAGGGAAACCAGGAGTATCTGAGAGTAGTTTCCTCAGAGTGGGAGAGGAGGGCAGGGCTGAAGTTAAACAGAGATTAAGAATGTCTGGATTAGCCAAAGGACCAGCCTTCTAACTTGGGTTGTTTTTTGTTTTTTTTTTAACATAGACCGTTTTTAGTCCTTATTGAATTTGTTGCCATATTGCTTTGCTTCTGGTTTTTGGCCACAAGGTATGTGGGATCTTACCTCTCTGCCCAGGGGTCAAACCCAGCCCCCTGCACTGGAAGGCAAAGTCTTAACTCCTGGACTGCCAAGTCCCTGACTTGGGTGTTCTTTAAATGCTGTTCCAAAGAGGTTTAGTCTGCAAAGTGTTAAGTAAGCACCATTTGCTAATATTTGAACACATATTGATATGCCACTTTAAGGGACTATTTGAAAATTTAGAAAGATTCTTTGCATGGATTTAGGCTCATTCTAATTCTACATTCCTAAAAAAAAAAGGGAGGTTTTTATGACTCAGGGTACTGAATCATGGGCTTTATCTTCAGTACGTTCTCCTCTCCTCTAAGAGGTGTGTTGGGCACTTTAAACCTTACATTAGTCGTTGCGAATGTCACAGGCACATGGAGAATTCCGAAACCCTGCAGCCTTTGCAATGAGCCGAAGTGAACAGTCAGGGTTCTCATCACAGTCTTCCGCTTCCCTTGGCGCCATCCTGCCAAGAAGGGCCTCTTAGCCAGCCAGAGCTGCACTCGACACGCTAGTCAGGGTGGCTGTTCCCCAAGTCACAGACGTACCTGCCACCCTGGGTCCATTCTTCCAGGCAAACTGGGTGCCTCCCGGGACATGAGCGAGCGTCTCAGGCGTGCTGGATCGTGGATCCACATCTCCTGAAGGAGAAGGGGCTCCCTTTTTCACTCCTCGCTCCATATCCATTAGGAATCAGTGTCCTTAGAAACCAGGTAACATAGTGCTTGAGTCAAAGGCAACAGTTAAAAAGTAACAGTAATACATTCCTAGAGTTAACTTCCTGGAGTTGTTAGTCCAGGTTCTATTGCTGAGAACTGCGCACTATCGCTCCACTTAATCATTCTCTAGGACAGGTCTTGCTCACAGTAGTGCTGGCCTGGTCTCCAGAGTGGGCAAGCTTCGCAGCGCTTTGCCTGCTGGACTCAAGCGTGTTCCGTGAGGGAGGAGCCGCTGTGGTTAGGGACGGGAAGAGAGCCACGGGACCTCTGTTCCTACTTGGAGCTGCTTGGTCCCTTCTTGAGAAAAGAGTTCAGGCAGAAGAAACACTGTGTCTTGTTGACATGGCCTTTCTTCTCCGAGAGACAGCCCGACTCCTCTGTCTCATATTTCTTAGAAACCGAAAGTCCAGTCGGACTTTCTGCACCGCCCAGAGTCATTCTACATCTCAGCTGCGGAGAAAGCAGGTCTGGGTTTGAGGCTGGCTCTAGTCCTTGGGCCTCAGCTGGGGACACTGAACAGAGCCCTCGTGCACCCTGAGCCCCAGTACATCCTGGGGAAAGCTGTGCTAAGACCACACAGGAGGAATGTGTGAGCTGGGATTTGGTTTCAGAAAGCAAGGAGGAGCTTGCCCACAGGGAAGTCAGACACAAAGGGAGGACCCTGGGCCGCGCAGGTGAAGCATGAGGCGTGGGGCAGTCACCCTTTCTGGACGGGTGACTCCGATGAGCTACTAACCTCTCCAAGCTCCGCGTACTTCTAAGGACTGCTGTGAAGATTAAATCAAAGAATTTATATAAAGTATTTAGCAGGGTTATTACCTGATTAGTGATCATTAAGGACTTAATAAGTTTTTATTCCCTGGAAATTCCCTGGTTGACTTCACGCATGGTGTCTCATGAACAAAGGCAGATGCCTGTGAGAATACCACGGGCCCCCAAAACTGTGCAGAAGCTGTGTGGCTGGAGCACTGGATGCTTGGGAGCGAGCCACGTGCCACATGAGCGCCACGTGCCACATGAGCGCCATGTGGGAGGAGCCGCGGACGCCACCGTCTAGGCTGTGGCGCGTGCGGTGATACAGTGCCGCTCAAGGTCTACCCTACAAATAGCATCCCAGGGCGTTCTCCTCAAATGCAGATGCCGACCCAGGAGTCTGCCCCAGGGAGCCCGAGACTCTATACTGACACGGCTGGTCCAGAACACACTTCGAGTTGCAAAATGTTTGAAAGATTGTTCCTTTGGGCAATAGGGTGGAAAATGGATCGAAAGGGCTGAGACTAGAGGGGAAAAGTTGGGAAGCTGGTGNCGAGACTCTATACTGACACGGCTGGTCCAGAACACACTTCGAGTTGCAAAATGTTTGAAAGATTGTTCCTTTGGGCAATAGGGTGGAAAATGGATCGAAAGGGCTGAGACTAGAGGGGAAAAGTTGGGAAGCTGGTGCAGTATAAATAGAGGGCCTCACTGCAGGCGAGCTGGGAGAACAGAGCAGAGAGGACAGATTTGAGAACCTTTAGCCTCAGAATCAGCAGACACTAGGTGATTTGGTTCTAGACGGAGTAGAGAGGCTCGCTCCCCAGCCCCTCGTGGATGACCCTCACGGCCCTTCTTATTGTTCAGTTGCTCTGCTGCTGCTAAGTCGAGTCAGTTGTGTCCGACTCTGTGACCCATAGACGGCAGCCCACCAGGCTCCCCCATCTCTGGGATTTTCCAGGCAAGAACACTGGAGTGGGTTGCCATTTCCTTCTCCAATGCATGAAAGTGAAAAGTGAAAGTGAAGTCACTCGGTCGTGTCAACTCTTAGCAACCCCATGGACTGCAGCCTACGAGGCTCCTCCATCCATGGGATTTTCCAGGCAAGAGTACTGGAGTGGGGTGCCATCTCCTTCTCTGGTTCAGTCACTCAGTCAGTTCAGTCGCTCAGTCATGTCCGACTCTTTGCGACCCCATGAATCGCAGCACGCCAGGCCTCCCTGTTCATCACCATCTCTCGGAGTTCNCCCCCGTCCCTGGGATTTTCCAGGCAAGAACACTGGAGTGGGTTGCCATTTCCTTCTCCAATGCATGAAAGTGAAAAGTGAAAGTGAAGTCACTTGGTCGTGTCAACTCTTAGCAACCCCATGGACTGCAGCCTACGAGGCTCCTCCGTCCATGGGATTTTCCAGGCAAGAGTACTGGAGTGGGGTGCCATCGCCTTCTCTGGTTCAGTCACTCAGTCAGTTCAGTCGCTCAGTCATGTCTGACTCTTTGCGACCCCATGAATCGCAGCACGCCAGGCCTCCCTGTCCATCACAATCTCTCGGAGTTCACTCAGACTCACGTCCATCAAGTACGTGATGCCATCCAGTCATCTCATCCTCGGTCATCCCCTTCTCCTCCTGCCCCCAATCCCTCCCAGCATCAGAGTCTTTTCCAATGAGTCAACTCTTCACATGAGGTGGCCAAAGTACTGGGGTTTCAGCCTTAGCATCATTCCTTCCAAAGAAATCCCAGGGCTGATCTCCTTCAGAATGGACTGGTTGGATCTCCTTGCAGTCCCAGGGACTCTCAAGAGTCTTCTCCAACACCACAGTTCAAAAGCATCAATTCTTCGTTTTTCAGCTTTCTTTATAGTCCAACTCTCACATCCATACATGACCACTGGAAAAACCATAGCTTTGACTAGAAAGACTTTTGTTGGCTAAGTAATGTGTCTGCTTTTTAAAATGCTGTCTATGTTGGTCATAACTNCTTCTTCACAGTCCAACTCTCACATCCATACATGACCACTGGAAAAACCATAGCCTTGACTAAACGGACCTTAGTCGGCAAAGTAATGTCTCTGCTTTTGAATATGCTATCTAGGTCATAACTTTTCTTCCAAGGAGTAAGTGTCTTTTAATTTCATGGCTGCAGTCACCATCTGCAGTGATTTTGGAGCCTAAAAATATAAGGTCTGACACTGTTTCCCCATCTATTTCCCATGAAGTGATGGGACCGGATGGGATCTTCGTTTTCGGAATGTTGAGCTTTAAGCCAACTTTTTCACTCTCCTCTTTCACTTTCATCAGGAGGCTTTTTGGCTCCTCTTCACTCAGTTGTGCCCAGTTCTCTGCGGTCCCATGCCCTGCAGTGCAGCGAGCTTCCCATGGCCCTGGTTCCTAGAAAAAAGAATCTAGCTCTTATAGACCTGCAGGCATCTTTCTCAGAGGCCTCGTACAATGTGAGCTGTCAAAGCTTCTCGGATCTGGGCACAGCTCGTGTGTGGATCTGTGTGGGTAGACAGACACAAGTGATTGCAGAGCCCAGGGTCACCTGCTGCCCCAGGCTGCTCAGCACCAGTGGGCTGACAGTACGCCACACCCTGCCTGGTGTCAGCCCTGTGTCCCCTCTGGCCTCGCCCTGAGCCGCCTCCCCTTCCTGTGCAGACCTCCGTGTTCACTCCTGCCTATGGGTCCATGACCAACGTGAGAGTCAACAGCACCATGACGACCGTGCAGGTGCTCACTCTGCTGCTGAACAAGTTCCGGGTGAGTNTTCCTGTGCAGACCTCCGTGTTCACTCCTGCCTATGGGTCCATGACCAACGTGAGAGTCAACAGCACCATGACGACCGTGCAGGTGCTCACTCTGCTGCTGAACAAGTTCCGGGTGAGTGTGGCTGTGGGCAGCCTCGCCCCAGAGGCTGGTGGTTGGCAGTTTTGCTGGGGAGGGACTGGTGGAAGCCATGGCTCCTGGGAGAAGGCTGAAGGAGGTTTCCTCTGCTGAGCTAGCAGGAGAAATGCTCTGGGAATTTAAGGGGGGACGTCCCTGGGGATTGTGTGTGTGGCGTTGGAGATGTGGTTACTGCCAGGGCCCTTTTCTCTCTCCTGTCTTGAAAAGCCATGGTCTGACTTCCTGTCTACCTTTGCAGGTGGAAAACGGCCCCAGTGAGTTTGCACTCTACATCGTTCATGAGTCTGGGGGTAAGTGTCTTGCCTTTGACTCAAGTCCCCATCCGTTTGGCAAGCTCACCGACGGAGCTCCTTCTCTGAGGGCTGAGCTGGCTTGTGCAGTGGGCACAGGGCAGGTGCCCTCCTGGCCTTCGGACACACTGCCCCCACCACAGGCAGCTCTCCCAGGCTTATATCCAGGCACACTTGTCATCCCTTTCGGAATCCCACCAGAACCACGTGGTGAGCCGCCTCTCCAGTGGGTTCGGTGAGGAGTGGGGAGGACGGGGCGTCTGGGTCTTCAGGATGGATGAGAAGCCCCTCGCCCACTGAGAGCTGCTGTTGCGGAGCTTGTACCTCACAGCCCTCTGTCCAGCGCTGCATGGCCTGGCCTCCCCGAGTCCCCTTCCCGCACCGTGCTCCTCCAGCCACTGTTCCTGTCTGAGCTGGGCCTTCGCTGAAGGACACGGTCCACACCAAGGCAGTGTCCATCACACAACATCACTGCCAGGGCCCCTGGACATCTCTCTTCTATCCCTTTCCCATCCTGGAACAGAGAGACACGGTCCTACCACCCCACGAATTTTCTCTACCACGTTCTTTTTCAGAGCGTACAAAGTTAAAAGACTGTGAGTACCCACTGATTTCCAGAATCCTGCATGGGCCCTGTGAGAAGATCGCCAGGATATTCCTGATGGAAGCTGACTTGGGCGAGGAGGTCCCCCACGATGTGAGTGGGGCTGAGGCATCCCGGGGCCTCTCCTGAGGGAGGGGCTGGGGGACGGTGTGGCCGACTCCTGTGACCTCAGGCAGAGCCCCCTTGGGCAATGCTTCCGGGCCCCCCGTGACCATCACAGAGTCCATCCTGTCTTCATGGTTTCATCCGGCTTGTTGCCATCGGCCACCACCAGATCCTTCAGCTGGCTCAGGGAAAAAGAAGCTGGGTCTTAGGAAACTATGGCTTGGCCTTTTCCACTCTTTCCAGACAGGTAGAGTCTTTCCTTCATTGGAGTGCGTTTTGTTGTTATTTACATTAAGAAAACAACAAAAGCTCCTTACCTAGGGTCTAACTGCACCTTTTGGAAAGGACCAAGTGTCTCAGGACATCTTGAGTCCTGACTGGGTGATGAGCACCTTTCCAAACTCCACTACACAGAATAGGCCTATAGGGTGTGGACCTCAAGAAGAAGGCCTGTGACCCTGCGTCCCTTGGGCCATTTGCAGACTAGTGAGTTCCATTCTATTGTTGGAAACAATGGCTTTCCCACCATCTCCACCCCCACCCCAGAGAACTCCCAGTGACTGGCTCACTATTGAATGGTCTTCCTAAAACTCATTTATCTTTCCTCCCAGGGATCACAGTTGCCTTTGGGGTCAGAATGGGCTCCATCTTCCCATCCTGGTACACACAGAGCTGTGTTGGGGGCGGGGTGGCGGGGGAGGAAGACAGGCAGCCTCTTTCTTGGAGACAAGACCCTGCTGATTCTGCCACAAGGAAAAGAAAACACTTTTGGCCTCTAGGTTAAAGCACATTGAAATGTTCTTGGATTTTCTAGGTCGCTCAGTACATTAAGTTTGAAATGCCGGTGCTGGACAGTTTTGTTGAGAAATTAAAAGAAGAGGAGGAAAGAGAAATAATCAAACTGACTATGAAGTAAGCAGCACCTGAATAGCCAGTCGTGGGTCTGGAACATCAGGGCAAGCATGCAGTCAGAGCACCAGGCCTGGGGCTGGGAGAGCTCTCCCTGCAGTGTGCCAGGCGTCCTCACGCAGTTCAGGGACGCCTCCCCCGGCCCCTTGCTCCATAGGGCCACCAGACTGGGGTGACAGCCTGCCAAAATGGGGCCCTGCAGCCCAGGCAGCCCATCGAGCCTCGGCAGCCCTGCCGTCGTGGGGGCGGACACGAGCTGCTGAACCTGGGCAGGAGACTCGGGCCGCAGCCTGGGCCGGCCCTGGCCCAGGGCTGTGTGTTCTGCGGGCGACACTGCCCTGGAGGTGCCGCCAGGGGCCTGCCCGTGCACACTCAGCCTGGTCTGAAAAGCGCCCGTTCACGCCAGCGGGAGCGCTGAGCCTGCCCCAAGGCGGCGGTTACTGGGACTGCCCGTACCCACTGATGGTTGCAAGCGCAGGGGACCAGTTCAATGGGCAGGAGAGTGGGTGTCACCTGCTGGCTCCCGGGGGGATGCTCCGGCAGGGCCTGGCTGTGTGAGGTCAGGTCGCAAACTCCAATGGTCTGTGTCTCCCTCTGCAAGGGAAACTCGGTCCGAGTCCCTCTTAGGAAGGGAAGGAGGGAGGCCGCTCACTGTCAGAGTCTGCGGTCAGGGGACTGTGTAAATCTTTCTGTGTGTACAGTCAGGCCCCACTCAGGCAGTCAGCGGAGACCTCAGCAGAGGGAACCGTGTCACTGTAGCGAGGAGGGACCTGGGGGTCACTCGGTGCACAAACAGGGAAGGGCGGCCCGAGGTGAGGGAGGAGTCTGCACCATGTGACTGTGGAGCCAGGGCCCAGACAGAGGCTTCCTGACCCCCTCTGGCGCTCCGTCTAGTCCAGCACACTCCTGTCCGTACTGGAGACTCTTTGGAATAGAAGGAGCATTCTGTGAAGCTTGACAGAGTCTGCAGCCCTGTTTGACTGCTCCTCGAAGCCAGTGGCCTCGCAGGATGTGGGTCCTGGCTCTTCCTTCTCCTTGGCAGAGGAGAGATGGTGGCCACTAATCAGCCGGGCAGGAGCCATGGGTCTCCAGGCCCAGCATCTCTGGGCCCCTCTGCTGTGCTCCTCGCTCCCTGTGCCCTCTGGTACCAGTGAATCCTCTCGGCTGTGTCTCCCTCCAGGTTCCAAGCCCTGCGTCTGACGATGTTACAGCGCCTGGAGCAGCTGGTGGAAGCCAAGTAGCCCAGCAGCACCTGCCCCTTGCGAAGCCCCCAGCAGCCACTGCACACTGACAGCCAGGGGCCAGGCCCCAATCGGCCACGCGGACTGATCGCACGGCCGGCCAAGGGATCTGGCGTCTGTGCTCCTGCCTGTCCACCCACCAGGCAGCATGAGTCCCCCGGCCCTGGCCCTGGGCTCCAAGCTGAGCACTCACGGGGCCCAGTCCTAAGCCTGAGGACCCAGGAGCTTGCTGGCTGGGGGCTGCATGTGAGCTGGGCCTGGGCTGCGAGCAGCCCTGAAGCTGTGACATGAGCCAGGTTAAGGGACGAGCTAGCACGGCCGGTCCTGTTCATGCCACACCTCCCCAGCTCAGGGCAGCAGAGCATGGTCTTGCTTCTAGAGTGTGGGCGCCACCTGCTTTTCCAGTGCCTGGCCCAGAGCTTCTGCAGAACCACAAGCCACTATCCTCATGAGACACCCGAGCCGCTAGACCCTGTCCAGCCTCGCCTCACGCTGCCACTCGGGACTGCTGGGAAGAGCAGGAACTGCCAGCGGGCGTGAGATGTGCAGCGCTCCCATCTGTCACGTTACCGTGGCGGGCCAGGCAGAGCCCCTGATGTCCTCTTAAGCCTCTGACGTCGCTCCCTGAGCCTCGCATAGCTCAGTGCCCTGCCGGCAGAGGTCAGGCCGAGAATAAGAGCGCCAGCGGCCCATCTCTCAGCGGCACTCGCTCTGAACTTCCCCGGCAACACCTGAAGGGGACTCTCATAAGGAGCTCGCCGGAAGAAGCATGTCAGCTGGACCACACTGAGGAGGTGACCCACATGACCCTGCAAGGATGCCCCCAGGGTGGGTGAGAGGCCAGGAGCAGTCTAGGGCCTGCCAGCAGTGGTTGGGAAGGCCACGCCTCGCCTGTCACTGCGCTCCTCCTCGACGCTTGTACGCCTCCCGCCCTCTCTGGGTGTGTGTCAATACTTCCCATCAAAGGGCCACCACCGGGAAAAACTGTTCGAGGAGAAAGGGCTTTGAATCCCCTGCGGCCAAATCCAGAACAATTTGGATCTGCCAGCTGATGGAAAAATTCTAGAATGAACAAGAAGGCCTTTGCAAGAATTATGCAACCGTTTACAGCAGTCATGTGAGGTGTTTGTCCAAAACAGAGCAAATGAGACCAGATTCTCCCCACGGGGCCCATGGATTGTGGATTTAAAGGGAAAAACTATAAAGCCTCCCGAAGCCAGAAAGTCAACACGAGTGAGACTCCAACTCTGCCTCAATCAGCAGCTCCTCACCGGTGCCCAAAAGAGCAGAGCATGGGAGCAGCTAGGCCATTTGAGCCCACTGTTCAGGTGAGCCCCACACCAGGACTGTCCCCCGCCCCGCCCCGCCCCGGCGCGCTGCTCAGAGGCAGGCGCAGCGGTGCCCCGGGGAGGCCACCGCCGTCCCGTCTGCTTTGCCCGAAGGGGTTCCTAGGTTCTCAATAAAGGTGTTGCCACGTGCAACCAAATGAGTTAGGCCCAAGCTTTCTTTTTTTCCACTTGTGTGTGTCTACCCTGACCTCTGCTCTGACCTCTGAACCTGTCTTACAGGACGTGTTGCCAAGTTTGGTAGAGGAGCTAACGCTGAGCACGGCCTACCGCTCTTGACACTGACATGCCTCCTTCCTTTCCAGGCACATCCTTGGGATTGGTGTGGGGCCTGAGGACAGCGACAGCCGTAGGGCTCAGAGGAGGAGGTCTGGGCAGCCTGGACAGTAAGCGTTAGGGTCGTCCCGAATTGCAGCGTTCCAGCATCAGGAGCACCTCGGGGATCTTCCGGGGCTCAGGGTCTAGGAGATGGTAGAGAGCTGGCCAAACAGGGTTCCCCAGCGAAATAGGGAAATAGCTACGCGGAGGGCCTCCCTGGTGGCTCAGATAAAAGAATCTGCCTGCAGAGCAGGAGACCTGGGTTCAGTCCCTGGATTGGGAAGATCCCCTGGAGAAGGAAATGGCAACCCACTCTAGTATCCTTGCCTAGAAAATCCCATGGACAGAGCAGCCTGGCGGGTCACAGGAGTCGGACATGATGAGAAAAACCGCCACCAGCTTCCCAGACCATATTTACACGTGCGGGTCGAGGACAACTGCTGACCGCTGTTCGGCAGTAACCGAGGGACAGCCGCCTCGCGCCAGACCTGAGCTCAGCTCCAAAGGGGCAGACAGTCCTGCTGCAGCCTGCATCCAGAGGCCTCCTCCCCGGGAGGCCAGGCCACACACTCCGCGGGGCCAGGGGGTCTGCAGAGCAGAGACGGTGAAGCTCCCTGGAAGGAGGCCCAGGGCTGAGCCCCAACGGCCTAAGACAGCGTGTGAGACGTTCCAGCCTGAAGACGCCGCTAACCTCGGGGCAGACAGGGCTTGACCCATGAAAAGCCATCAGATGGAGAAACCCTCTGTAAACATTCCCCAGTTTTGTTTAGGGGGGTTGGTTGGTTGGTTTTGTTTTTTCTTTTCAGCTGTTACAGTATTACTTCATTTAAGGCCTGTCTTGATAAGGGCCACCTGTGAAACAGAAAAGTTACCAAAACTAACTTCTGAATAACATAGCTAAGACATCTCTAACGGGAAAAAGGTACAGACATACCTCAGAGATATTGCAGATTTGGTTCCAGAGCACCGCAGTAAGGCAAATATCACAATAAAGTGAGTCACACAAATTGGTTTCCCATTGCATATCAACGTTATGTTTCAGCCCCCGTCACCTATGAAGCGTGCAACAGCATCGTGTGTAAGAAACAAAGCATGTATCTTAATTTTGAAATACTTGATTGCTAATAGCATTTTTTAATGCTAACCATTCTCAGCCTTTGGCATAATCTTTTGCAACAGTGACATCAAAGATTATTGATCGTAGATCACTGTTATAATAATGACAGGCTTGAAAATTGCTATATCAACTGAAAAAAAAAGCCTAAAATTTGCGAGTTTTTTTTTTATTAGAGGATAATTACTTTACAATATTGTGATGATTTTTGCCATACATCAACATGAATTGCCATTGGTTGACATATGTCTCCTCTCTCTTGAACCCCCTTCCTGAGTTATGTTTTATTTGGGGAACTTACTGAGGACCAAACCCCATGGGAGAGCCTGTTAGACAGCTCTGAAGAACTGTTCCAGAGAGTTAAGGGAGGAGACAAGATATGAAGTTTTTGCTTAAAAACAGAACAAAAAAAAAATGTGATCAAACATCAAAAGATTAATGCTAATCACAAAAAGACAGACATCTTGAGTTAGTGATTTTACTACCTTTTGTGTATGGAAGACACTAGAGTCTGGGTTCATTAAAACTGCTCCTTAGATATGCATCTTAACTATGGAGGGCCAGTATCCTGTTTTTCTCTGTCCTGAATTCCCCTCGGGCTACACCTTTGCAGCAGCTGCAGTGACTGATGACTTGATAGCAGGCAACACTTCTTGTTTACAGAAATGGCTGGCAACGTGCAACATTTTTTTGTCCGCAGTGAGAATTACCAAAATGTGACACAGAGATATGAAGTAAGCAAAGTGAAGTCGCTCAGTCGTGTCCGACTCTTTGCAACCCCATGGGCTGTAGCCCATCAGGCTCCTCTGTCCATGGGATTTTCCAAGCAACAGTACTGGAGTGGATTGCCATTTCCTTCTCCAGAGGATCTTCCCGACTCAGGGATCAATCCCAGGTCTCCCACACTGTAGACAGACGCTTTACCGTCTGAGCCACCAGGGAACTGAGCAAAGGCTATTGGAAAAATGGCATCGATAGACGAATTCAGTGCAAGGATGCCACAAACCTTCAATTTAAAAACAAATGCAATGTCTGCAAAGAACAATAAAATAAGCATGCCTATACACTTGTACAACCTTCTGAGGATTACGAAGCTTTCTATCAACAATACTTGCCTCTCAGAGGCAATTTGAAAAGATGCTAATGCAGCTCACCAGGACACCACAGTTTCAGACTTTCTCCCAGGCTCTGTGGTTTCCTGCTGGTCTGTGCGGGAGTTCCGTATACCTCTCTCCACAGAGCTGTCAGAGAGTTTGTCATGCCTTGCTTCACTCACTGGTCCTCAGGTAGAAAATGTATCCAAAGGCAGAGTGAAGATGGCAGCGGTGAGCGTCCTCTCCTAGATCAGGACAATCTTCCCAGGTCAGACCTCAGGAACCAGGGAGAATAATAAACACAAGATAAAAATCAACATGATTGCCAACGATCTGAACTCAGGAAAAGCAGGGTAATGTGCCCAGAGCAAAGGAGCTGAAGGAATCAAAAAAAAAAAAAAAGGGGGGGCTTGTTTTTCCTGTGGTTATAGCCATTTGCTACCAGCTTAGATTGTTTACCAGAAAACGGATTAAAGACCTTCCCACTGTTAAAGCCATTGGTTCACCAAGGACACACCTGGCCCCTTAGTCCTAGGGAAACAAAGCACGAGGCTCACCCTGTCAGATCAGGTGACTGTGGAGAAGCTAGCAATACGCAACGTGCCCGTGTGGGCAGGATCCAGGTGCCCACAGCGGCAGGCAGCAGTGGGCTATGTTTGTCAGGCGCCCTGCTCCTCCCTCCCAGGAAAAGCGGTCATGCTCAAGCCTTTCCAAATGTAAAAACAGCAAAGTGCACACGCTGTCTTCAGGTCCCAGGAGCTGTGGTTATCTGGGAGCAAGCCAGCTGCTGATCCGCCCTTGGACTCTGCTCCCTCCTGGCTGGCCTTTTAACAGAGATGTTTTCTGCAAACTCAGGAATGGGAATCCCCAGAGTTTCCTTTCCCAGAGAAACCAAAGGAAACAGAAAGCAAAGCCTCAGGCTTGGAGGGCAGAGCCATTGTTCGGGGGCCCTTCGCGGGAGAGAGACGGCCCTGTCGCTGCACTTGGTCCCTGGGCCGTGTGACCGGCCTCCTGCACAGTGTTGCCAGTGCGGACCCCAGGCGGCTGCGCTCCCTGCTGGGGCAGTGCTTTCTGGTACGTGTCTGCAAGGGAGCTGGGGTGCAAGGGACGAAACTCGAGTAAAAAGCAGCTGTCTTGCCAAGACGGTTCTGTCTGTAACACAACTCTGTATCGCAATTATACTCAAAAAAAAAAAAGACTGTTCTCAGCCCAGAAGTCTCTTCTTCCTAGAATGAGTCCATCAGACACAACTGGGCCCAGGGACACTCTGGCCCTTGCTGTGAGCAGTTTCCCAAAGAAGCCCTAACCATCAGAGAGTTGGCCTGTCTTGACCCAATTTTCTCAGAAAGATGTGCCGTTGGGAGAACACAGCCTCTCTCTGCGGCCCTGAATGCACAGTCTTCCCCTCCCTTCCCCTTGCCTTTTTCCTTTCTGCTTTGTGTCTGCGCTTTCCTTGTGGCTCAGCTGGCAGAGAAGCTGCCTGTAGGAGACCTGGGTTCGGAAGACCCTCTAGATCTGCAAATATTCACACTGGTTCTGCAAACACCCAGTGTGGCCAACTTCAGTCATTCACTCTGTTTGAAAGTAACCTGGAATTTTATCTGACAGGTACTGCTAGGCAGAGGCGAAGAGCATGGGCTCTGAGCCCAAACTGTCTGCCACTTATGAACCTGTGGCCTCNTCTCTGCGGCCCTGAATGCACAGTCTTCCCCTCCCTTCCCCTTGCCTTTTTCCTTTCTGCTTTGTGTCTGCGCTTTCCTTGTGGCTCAGCTGGCAGAGAAGCTGCCTGTAGGAGACCTGGGTTCGGAAGACCCTCTAGATCTGCAAATATTCACACTGGTTCTGCAAACACCCAGTGTGGCCAACTTCAGTCATTCACTCTGTTTGAAAGTAACCTGGAATTTTATCTGACAGGTACTGCTAGGCAGAGGCGAAGAGCATGGGCTCTGAGCCCAAACTGTCTGCCACTTATGAACCTGTGGCCTCAGGCAAGCTGCTGCTGCTGCTGCTGCTAAGTCGCTTCAACTCTGTGCGACCCCATAGACGGCAGCCCCCCAGGCTCCGCTGTCCCTGGGATTCTCCAGGCAAGAACACTGGAGTGGGCTGCCATTTCCTTCTCCAGTGCAGGAAAGTGAAAAGTGAAAGGGAAGTCGCTCAGTCGTGTCTGACTCCTAGCGACCCCGTGGACTGCAGCCCACCAGCCTCCTCCCTCCCTGGGGNGATGTTCCACAAATATTTACCACGTTAAGAAATGAGCAGCGCTCTCTAATTTTGTGTTGCGGGCCGTTTTCTCTGTCTGGTACTTCCCTTAATTACCGCAGATGTAACTGCTAAATACACAGGTAAAATCTCAGCACTGCGAGGTCGAGAGTCTCAGTCATACAATATAATGGCGGAAAAGCGGGAACCGTGAAATCATTTTTGTTCCCAGTTACTTGCTGGGTAAGCTTGTGTGCAAAGACCAAGGTGATTATTCCCATTTTTAAAGCCTCCCTACTTGCTGACACTGGAGGTGGAAATTAGTTCCAGTAACGGTGCTACCTTTGCAGCCTTAGGTTCTCCCACATTTGCCACCTATTTGGAATTTGTGTTTGTTTGTGGCCACAATTTTAAATAACCTTGTAAGTAATTAAATGAAACTCATTTATTTGAACATTTGAATTCTTGCAGCACTTAGGTATTTTTAAAATTCCTATTTTTACGTGTAAACTTACTTTCTTCTCTTCTTGTGTTTTACCTACCACCTTTTATTCTGTTTCATTACACTATCAAATAAAGTTCTTTGGAAATATTTCCCTCCCAGAAAAAAAATCCTCTTGTAGCAAGCGTTCAAACAATTGTCCTGTCTTGGATCGTTGGAATCTAGAAGAAATAATGATGAAACATTTCTTTGTTGACATTTTCCTCATCCAGTATTTGTTGAATAGATTCACAGAAACTTTCCACTCCTTATAGAATAGTTCTTACAATCAAAACAATTTATGCTACAAATTTAGAACTAAATTGTCCTCCACAGCTGTGAAAGTAGAATGGCTAAGCAAATAAGGATAAACAAATATTCAATGAAGTATTATGATTTGTCATTTCTTTCTAATTTGGACACCCTAATTAGCCAGCCATAAATGACAATCAGCTTAATATGGGAGCAAATATTAAAATATAATGACAGTCTGTTACCCAAATTTTGATTGTCTTTTGGAGCTATTTTTTATTCCCATTAAAATATGGTGTCNTTTGTTGACATTTTCCTCATCCAGTATTTGTTGAATAGATTCACAGAAACTTTCCACTCCTTATAGAATAGTTCTTACAATCAAAACAATTTATGCTACAAATTTAGAACTAAATTGTCCTCCACAGCTGTGAAAGTAGAATGGCTAAGCAAATAAGGATAAACAAATATTCAATGAAGTATTATGATTTGTCATTTCTTTCTAATTTGGACACCCTAATTAGCCAGCCATAAATGACAATCAGCTTAATATGGGAGCAAATATTAAAATATAATGACAGTCTGTTACCCAAATTTTGATTGTCTTTTGGAGCTATTTTTTATTCCCATTAAAATATGGTGTCTCTACTTTTTACTCTTTCAGAATTACACACTCATTTGCTATTGCCCAACAAAAATTTATATTATATATTACCACTTTTTTTGGTCCTGTCCCAACAGACAAGAACTCCAAAGGTAAATTTGGTTGTATTTATTAAGTTTAGACTCTGAAATTATTGGGCTTCCCTTGTGGCTCAGCTAGTAAAGAATCTGCCTGCAATGTGGGAGACCTGGGTTCAGTCCCTGAGTTGAGAAGATCCCCTGGAGAAGGGAACAGCTATCCACTCCAGTATTCTTGGCTGGAGAATTCCGTGGACTGTATAGTCCATGAGGTCGCAAAGAGTCGGACAGGACTGAGCTACTTTCACTGAAATTATTAGAATTATTTTGCACATTATTTTCCCTAGAATTATCTTCGTTTTCATATATATATTGAATACATTCGTAATTTAAAAATAGATGAATTTTGATGGGCTGAAGAGGTGTTAAAGTTGAATAACAAATCATCTATAATTTGTTTTTTATTTTTTCCTTTTATACAGAAAATTCTGAGCTGTGTAGCTCTAGGAAGTGGAACACTTCGTTCAGAAGAAGGACATAGCCTGTCTTAAGAATACTTTTGGCTCTTCGCCATGCGGTTAGGAAAGCCTAAAGGCGGTATATCTCGGAGCTCAAGCCAAGGAACAGTCTATGAGAGGCAGCGAAAAGCCGGCCGGCAGCGGCAGAGCTGGGGTGCCACTGTCCGATTTGACTCGAGCGTCAGGAGACTGAGACGAGGCCTGGATGAGAAGCCCTATAAGTGTGTCGAGTGTGAAAAGAGCTTCAGTCAGAGCTCGACTCTCTTCCAGCACCAGAAGATCCATACTGGAAAGAAGTCCCACAAGTGTGCGGATTGTGGGAAAAGCTTCTTTCAGAGCTCCAACCTCATTCAGCATCGCCGCGTCCACACCGGGGAGAAGCCCTATAGATGCGACGAGTGTGGAGAGGGGTTCAAACAGAGCTCCAACCTCATCCAGCACCAGCGAATCCACACTGGAGAGAAGCCCTACCAGTGCGAGGAGTGCGGCCGCTGCTTCAGCCAGAGCTCCCACCTCATCCAGCACCAGCGGACCCACACCGGGGAGAGGCCCTACCAGTGCAGTGAGTGTGGCAAGCGCTTCAGCCAGAGCTCGCACCTCGGGCAGCACACAAGGGTGCACAGAGAGGAGAAGCCCCGCAGAGCCCGGGGCAGAAGCGCCAGGGCAAAGACCCGCGTGGTGTCATCCTGGAAAGCTGGTAAAGGAAGGAAGTCAGTGGCTGGTCTCCGCTAAGTAAGGGCACTGCATCAGCCCTTTTTTAAAAAATAAAAAGGGTTTCTTTAGAACTGGAGATATTTTTTAAATTTAATAGTGTACTTAAATACTGTATCCTTTCCTAGCATGAGGACATTGGGAGATCGAGGACATTGGGAGTTCAATGACATTGGGATCAGAGAAATTATGAGTCCAGCTTTCCTTATTTTTTATGTAACCTGCAGTACAAAAAACAGAAAATGTGTTTCTAGAGAACATAAGCTCCTTGAGCTCTTTTGAAATTGCTTCCTGCATCATTTTGACCAAAAAAAAAAAAAAATCATGTTTTGATGACGTGTAAAAGTGCAGAAATTCCAGTGACTGCTCAGTTTCAGGACTTTTCCTTGCAAAGAATAATTAAAAGGGAGAAATTAATTCCATCAGTTTTAGAGTTCTGTCATAGATAAGACTTTATGTTTTTAAAGTTTTGTAGTATATTTCCCATTGGTTTGTAAGTATGTCTCAAGGTTCAGCGTACTAAAATGAATTCACGTTCACAGATTTTTAGTCAGTGAAGTACATCACTTTGTGTTAGCTTCTTTTGCTCATTTCTCCTGTTTATAGATAGTTATTAATTAAAGGAGTAGAGCTTCCCTATTTTTCAGCAAATTCTTAGTAAGTGACACTCTGGAAGCCAAAGAGAGCAGTGAGTCCGAGCGCAGGCCTCCTCCCCCGCTGATGCTGCCCTCTGTGGTGGTCTGACACTGTGCCACTTGTTTCTAGAAGCTGGAATGCCTTTATGTTAGTCCATGCCCACGTCTTTGAGCTCTCTCTTGTGCTCTGACAGGCCGAGCCAGCCTTTTAGAGCTAAGTGAATAAATAAACCAAAATTATTTCTTCAAAATAATCTCAACTTGCAAGTTAAAAATCTACAATTTATATGCTTCCCTGCCTCCCCCTTCGAGAGCTTCTTATAACCCTGGTTATCTTAAATGTTTGCCAGTAGCATAGTGAAGTTTTGAAAAAATCAAGTGTTACTGCATTGTAGCTTTTTTGAAATCTAAGTTTAACTTTTTCTGAGTTACCTGTCTTATTTATAAGACCAAACAAGTTTCTTATCTTTCATGAGAACAGTGCCAAGTATCAAACATTTTGATCAGCCTTCAGCTCAGGTTTTAATTTCTATTAAATGCTAACATTCTTCTGATTTTTTTTGTATCTTTCATAATCATATCTGATCCTGCTGTATTAATGACAGTTATCCATAAAAAAATTTTTTTAAGAGTATTTTTCATATTACTACCTTCTGTTTATTTTTCTCCTGGGAGGTTGCTTTGATGATGTAGGCAGCATCTAAAATCACAGCCTGGGAAGAATCCCTTGTTCTGCCTCTCTTTGGTTGCCTCAGACTTGAACTCTGCCTCCCTCATGGCCTTGTGTTTGAGCGCCAAGTCGTGCAGACGGCTTTGTCAACAGCAGTCTGATGCAATAGGGTATTCGCGGTGTTGTGTGAGTGCAGGCATGCCTTAGAGCGCCACAGTAAAGCAAATAGCACGGCGAGGTGACTCACATGGACTTTCTTGGTTTCCCAATGTGTAGTGAAGTTGTGTTTACGCTATGTTGTAGTCTGTTAACTGCAATAGCATTATGTCTAAAGAACAATACTGTAATTAAAAATACTTTATTGATAAAAATGCTAACCATCTGAGCTTTCGGTGAATCATAGCAGTAACGTGAAACGTCACCTATCATGTAACAAATATAATGAAAAAGTTTGAACTGTTGCAAGGATTGCCAGACTGTGACACGGAAACACAGGGACCACGTTCTGCTGGGAAAGTCACGCTGACAGGCGCTCGGTGCGGGGCTGCCAGAAGCCTGCCGCAAACCTTAAGGTTTTTTAAAGCAATAAAATATAGCGTAACAAAGTATGCCTTACAGAGTGATCACAGTTACCCTTCACAGAAGACATTGTTTAGATTTTACTGATTTACTTATTAGGTCTTTGGACACAGAAAAGCTTTTGAATTAAATCTAAAATTGTCAGTAGCAAGAGTATTACTCCCACAGATTTAAAGGTGAGTTCAATTTTATTTTGACTGAGTTAGTACTCTTGAAAGAAAGTTACACCTATAAAGGACAGGAACCATCTAGTAAGTTCCTAAGGGAAATGGAAATATTTGTTTGAACTTTTGGCAGGTAGTGGGAGTATGTTCTCAGATACGTAGCTACAAACGCTATTTAGGCTCCATGATAGGGAAGGAAAGTGCTGTCATTCTGTTGAAAAATACTTATTGAGAACTGGCCATGTGTATTTCTACCAAAGACTGGTAGAAATGATCAATTTTTTTAAGGTGAAAGTAAAAAACAGGTAATGAATATACCGTCTGATTGCCATTCAAATGGGGAGGGTTTTCATCAGGTGCAGGGAAGGAGGAAGGGTCCTTGGAGCAGATGGCAGGTACGCTGAGGGAAGTGGAGGCCAGGTAGCTCGTGTGAGTGAGTGAAGGGAGAGGAGCTGTGGCCTGAGGCACGCACGCCTGTCTAAAGGGATAGCCTGACTCGGCCTTAGTTGTTGCCATCAGAGGGTCAGGCCCAGATACGCCATATTTTCAAGAGAAACCAGAAATCCAGGTTTTAAAGTTCACAGTGCTTCTTGGC
This sequence comes from Antidorcas marsupialis, assembly GCA_006408585.1. Lineage (NCBI taxonomy): Eukaryota > Metazoa > Chordata > Mammalia > Artiodactyla > Bovidae > Antidorcas > Antidorcas marsupialis. The sequence continues at coordinate 44,152 of SJYB01005179.1, forward strand.
AGTTTACCACAGCTGCACTGTCTTTTCAAGGCTCTGTGTGGCTGGCTGCGGCGGAGGCGGAGAGCCTGGCATGGTGAGAGGCGGGGGTGCGTGACGGGGTGGACGCTGCACACAGCAGGATCGGCCCAGAGGGCAGCAGGTGGCTGCTCTGTTGATGTGTCCCTGAGGCTCAGGACAGTGTGATGCCGGGCTCTCCCTGGGGCACGTTTTAGAGGGGCTGGGGGTGCAGATAGTGGATCTTTGGCTGGTGGGGCTCTGGACCTCGCTGCTGCTGCTGCTGCTGCTGCTGCTGCTGCTGCTAAGTCACTTCAGTGTGTCCGACTCTGTGCGACCCCATAGACGGCAGCCCAGCAGGCTCCCCCGACCCTGGGATTCTCCAGGCAAGAACACTGGAGTGGGTTGCCACGCTAGTGGTAAAGAATCTGCCCGCCAGTGCAGGAGACACAAGAGACGGGTTCGATCCCTGGGTCAGGAACATCTCCCCAGAGAAAAGAAATGGTACCCCACTCTGGTATTCTTGCCTGGGAAATCTCATGGACAGAGGAGCCTGATGGGCTACAGTCCATGGAGTCGCAAAAAGTGGGACATGACCGGGTGCACATACACACAGGGCTCCGGGCCAGCAGGAGACAGGCCGGGCCTCACGCAGCAGCGACCAGAGGCATCCCTCCCTTGGCCCATTCCTCCAGGCAGTGCACGCGTCCAGGGAAGATGGTCCTGAACCCCATGCATCACTACAGCGACCTGGAACCCCAGGACTGCGGACATCACCCCTGGAATTAGAAACGTGGTCCTGAGACCTGCACACTCTTCAGACACGGGAGAGAGGGATGTGCGTCCCTCTTGCACGCAGAGTGTGTGTGTCAGGGCCAGTGACAGCACGGTGCGCAGGCACCCGGGCCCGCCTGTAAGGGCGAGACCCTTTATTGCACAGGGGATGGGCCTGCTCCCCCATCTTGACGTCAAAGCGGTGAGTCAGCTTGGACGGTGAGCACCCCGACCACCGCCACGGCAAAGACTAGGGGACGCTGCCCCGAGGTCCAGGTGCCACATGAGGCCCTGGGACGTGATGCAACCCCGGCGCTGAGGGGCCTACAAAACAGGATGAGCCTGCGTTCTCCACCAGCCTGGAGATGACAGGGCTATCCGCTTTCTTTCCTTTTTTATTTTTTTTTTTAGGTAAAAATGTATTGAGCTGTTTCTCAAATTCAGAGTTCTACAATAAAACTCATCACCCAGGAATTCTTTTCTGTCAGTTTTAGATACAGCACAAGGGCTTATCTGGTAAAATAATTAGTTTCGCTTCATTTTTCATAATAAGTGCAAACTAATCCACTCCAGTTTGAAACATGAATTTTGCTACTGAAAGATGAGAAAAGATGTGAACTAGAGATACAATTCTAGGTCGCATTCCTTGGAGAAAAACCAAGTACGCGTAGCAGTGTTGTCTAAATTTAAATATAATAAGATGAAATCTTTTCTGATTATTTTATGAGGGAGTGATTGATGTTTTTCTCCTTTGACCCATTTACTTGGTAGTGTAGTGAATAAGTTCTAGAAAGTATACCTACTAAGTAATAGTAAGTGCTGTTTTATTATTAGCATTATAACATCTGATAGTGTTTATTCAGAGTTTCTGCATCAGCATACATGAAGTAACTTTGTTCTAAGTTTTTTCTTACGTGTTATCTTTGTTGCCACATACTTTGCTATTGATGACTCCACGTCATAGTTTTTGAGAAACTGGGCCAAGATTGTAGTGTCTTGATTAATGTGCCATTCTGCCTCCTAGTTTTTCAAGAGACCTCTCAGGCACAGATTTTTAAAAATTCAGAAATTGGGGATGGGCATGTTGACTTAAATAAAGCTTCTGAGATGAGGATCTTTCTCAGATCTCAGGCAACCCTCCCAGTCATATCTTTATGTTCAAGGCAATCTTCTGGCACGTAAGAAACGCCTCTAAATTCAGTGAGATTAAAAGGCTAAGTGTCAAAGGTTGACCAGGTTATTCAGAGAGAGGTCAGTATGACGTTTTGGGGGCAACAGTCATGGAGAGAAGTCCAGGTTCAGCTGAAGGCCAAAATCACTCTATGTATTCCAAATATGAAGAGTCTTAATATAGCTGATTTAGTCTGCATTCGTTCTCTATTCCCTCGTGCTTTCTTTTTGCCTTTTCAGTCCAGTTTTTGTTTAACATTTTACCTGCATTTAGTTTTCTATATATTATTTATATNTTTTAAAAATTCAGAAATTGGGGATGGGCATGTTGACTTAAATAAAGCTTCTGAGATGAGGATCTTTCTCAGATCTCAGACAACCCTCCCAGTCATATCTTTATGTTCAAGGCAATCTTCTGGCACGTAAGAAATGCCTCTAAATTCAGTGAGATTAAAAGGCTAAGTGTCAAAGGTTGACCAGGTTATTCAGAGAGAGGTCAATATGATGTTTTGGGGGCAACAGTCATGGAGAGAAGTCCAGGTTCAGCTGAAGGCCAAAATCACTCTATGTATTCCAAATATGAAGAGTCTTAATAGAGCTGATTTAGTTTGCATTCGTTCTCTATTCCCTCGTGCTTTCTTTTTGCCTTTTCAGTCCAGTTTTTGTTTAACATTTTACCTGCATTTAGTTTTCTATATATTTTTTATATTTAGTTTTCTATATATTATTTATATTTAGTTTTCTATATATTAAAATATCTGGTGCAGTTTTCTTTTCCTCACTAGACTTCGATTGAAACAATAGTCAAACAGAAGCAAATCAAAAGTACAAGAATCTATCATTTTCTATCTACCAGATTGGTATTAACAAAAAGTGTAAACGCTGCTCTGCTGGCAAAGCTAAGGAGACCAGACAAGCTCACATTTTGTTGGTGGGGATACAAAATATTGGAACCTCTACAGAGGGGAATTTGGTGATATCTAGCAGATTTATATATGGGTTTACTGTTTGACCTAAAAATCATGCTTTGGGGGAACTGGTCCCAAAGACAGAGTAACGAAGATACACTGTGCGTCAGTTCAGTTCAGGCGCTCGGGCGCGCCGACTCTGACCCCGCGAGGCGCAGCCAGGCCTCCCTGTCCATCGCCGGCTCCCGGGGTCCAGACGCGGCGGCGGGCTCTTAGAGGGGAGGCTGGCTGCTCTCGGGAAGACACTGCGCTTCCGAGCAGGCGCGTCCGCACCCTTCAGCGGTGGGCTGGTTTTTCCTGATGGCCTCCTGGCTCTCTGCTCGCGCTTCAGGTGCATCCCACTCGGCGTTTTCGGGGGTGGCTTGCCTTCGAGGGGGACCCAGAAGCGCGTTTAGGAAGTGCTCTTGGGGAGCGCGGTGTCGCCACCGGTGCCGATCGGCAGATGAGACCTGCGGCTCCGCGGCAGCGCCCCAGGCCGGCGGGGCCTTCCCGCGGTCTTCACTCGGGGATGCCGGGCGCCTCCGTGTGTTTGCATGACCTGGAACAGTCTCTAGAGGGCAGCAAAGGAAATAAAGTGGAAACCAGCCGCTCCCTGCACGGAACCTGTATGTTCCCTGGAAAATACCATACTCAAAATGCTAACAAATTTGAGGCCACTCTTTGCAGACAGCTAGGATTTAGTCAAATGTCTTTAAGGATACAATCTTATTTTTTTAATTTGAGCATACTTTAGGCAAATTACCTGGATGTCATTTCCATTTCCACCGTAATTTAGACATTAAATTATACAAAGCACGGGGATATAAGCAAGGCCCTTTCTTATTCTGGCAGGAAAGTAAATCATGTACAGTGTTTTTTTTTAAGAAAATTATAGCTATTTTCTGTGCTCCCCGTTTTCTTTGCGCTCCTCTACAGCCTTCTTCTTGATTTGTTTATATTTCCCCCGTTACATACCCGGCATTCTTTCCTTCGCCCATTCCTTGTTAAAATCCATCAGGCTTTCAACACTTCTCTGCTCAGAAAAACTGTTTCCAAGGATTCTCTGGAAATCACTCAGAACAGTGGCTCGAGGCCCCCCGAGAGGATGGCTCGAAGGTAAGGCTGGAGCCCTCGCAGGGCGGGGTGCAGTTGCAGGACTGACGTTAGAGGGCGATTTAGAGTCGGGTGAACAGTTGGTTTGCTCTCCACAGTTTGAACCTTTGATTCAGCACAACTGTTTGAGCTTTTTACCTTGTGAATGCATTTGAAGCCAATTACACTCCACAGCGAGATGGAGATGGGGAGCAGCTGGGAAACAGGCAGTGTGGCCCCCGAGCAGTGCCCAGGCCCTGAGCAGCCTTGCGCTTGATAAACTCACCGCCTCATCCAGAAGTTGCTGCTCCCACCCTTTCCCTGGCTCTTTATTTCCCCCACTTCTGAAAGGCCGGATTATGTCACAGAGCCCGCATGTGGGGAGACTGGGTATTCAGTGGCTGTGTGCATCTGGCGGGGCAGGGAGAAAGGGGCTATTAAATATAAGAGGCGGTGAGACAGTGTAACATAGGGAAATATCTCTGCGTTGGAATGATTAGTTCTGAGTTCTAGATCCTGTTCTGTGGAAAACCCATGTGCCCTTGGGCAATTCATTTTTCCTCTCTGGACCTAAATCTGCTCATCTATCAAGTAAAGACGAGTTTGGCACTTAAACCAGTTGTTTTATTTATGATTCGATGTTTCTAAGTTGCTGAAACTGATTTTAGCCAACTAAAGAAAAATCCAGGGAAGTCAAGTTGGCCTTCAGGAGCATTAATACAAACAAAGCTAGTGGAGGTGATGAAATTCCAGTGGAACTATTTCAAATCCTAAGAAATTATGCTGTGAAAGTTCTGCCCTCAATATGCCTGCAGATTTGGAAAACTCAGCAGTAACCACAGGACTGGAAAGGGTCCGTTTTCATTCCAATCCCCAAAAGAGAGCAGTGCCAAAAATTGTTCAAACTACCGCACAACAGCACACATTTCATATGCTAGCAAGGTAATGCTCGAAATCCTTCAAGCTAGGCTTCATCAGTACATGAACCAAAAACTTCCACATGTAAAGCTGGATTTTAAAAATGCAGACGGACCAGAGATCAAGTTGCCAGCATCTCTTGCATCATAGAAAAAACAAGGGAGTTCCAGAAAAAACATCTGCTTCATTGACTGTGCTAAAGCCTTTGACTGTGTGGATCACGACAAACTGTGGAAAATTCTTAAAATGATGGGAATACCAGACCACCTTACCTGCCTCCTGAGAAATCTGTATGCAGGTCAAGAAGCAACAATCAGAACTGGACATGGAACAACAGACTGGTTCCAAAGAGGAAAAGGAATACATCAAGGCTGTATATTGTCACCCTGCTTATTTAACTTCTATGCAGAGTACATCATGAGAAATGCTGGACTGGAAGAAACACAAGCTGGAATCAAGATTGCCGGGAGAAATATCAATAACCTCAGATATGCAGACCACCCTTATGGCAGAAAGCAAAGAGGAACTAAAGAGCCTCTTGATGAAGGTGAAAGACGAGAATGAAAAAGCTGGCTTAACACTCAACATTCAAAAAATGAAGATCATGGCATCTGGTCCCATCACTTCAGGCAAATAGATGGGGCAACAATGGAAACAGTGAGAGACTTTATTTTCTTGGGCTCCAAAATCACTGCAGATGGTGACTGCAGCCATGAAATTAAAAGACATTTGCTCCTTGGAAGAAAAGATATGACAAACCTAGCAGCGTGTTAAGAAGCAGAGACACACTTTGCAAACAAAGTTAGTCCAGTCAAAGCTACGGTTTTTCTGTGGTCATGTATGGATGGGAGATTTGGACCATGAAGAAGGTTGAGCGCTGAAGAATTGATGCTTTCAAACTGTGGTGCTGGAGAAGACTCTTGAGAGAGCCTTGGACTGCAAGGAGATCAAACCAGTCAGTTCTAAAGGAAACCAACCCTGAATATTCACTGGAAGGACTGATGCTGAAGCTGAAGCTCCAATACTTTGGCCACCTGATTCAAAGAACCAATTCACTGGGAAAGATGCTGGGAAAGACTGAGGGCAGGGGGAGAAAGGGACAGCAGAGGATGATGGTTGGATGACATCATAGACACAATGGACATGAATGTGAGCAAACTCCAGGAGATAGTGAAAACCAGAGGAGCCTGGCGTGCTGCAGTCCGTGAGGCGGCAGAGAGGTGGACGGAACCTAGAGACTGAGAAACAGCGACGCGTGCTCGACAGTGAGCGCGTGCTCGACAGCGAGCCACGGTCCCTGATGTCAGTCTTTCTTTGCAATCTATTTTTGCATCTGTTTTCCTTTCTAGTAAATCTATCAATGTTGCTATCTATGTTTCCTTTCTAGTAATCTATCAATGTTGCTATCTATGTTTCCTTTCTAGTAATCTATCAATGTTTCTATCTAGAAATGTGTCAGTTTAATTCATCTATCAAAAAAGTTAACTTTGGCTTTGTTAAATTTTTCTATTTACATTTTTAAAAGTAAGACTATGACTATAGAACAATTGTGGGTTCACACAGCAAAACTAGGGGGAATGTACTGAGATGCTCATATCAGCACGTGAATAGGCTGTTCTGTTATCAATCTATGTTCAGATTGCCTTCTTTCACTTAGTAATATGCATTTAAAATCCCTCCATGGCTTGGTAGCTCATTTCTTTTTAGTGCTGAATAATATTCCCCTGGATGTAATACAATTTATTTTCCATTCACCTATTAAATGACATCTTCGTTGCTTCCAGGTTTGGGCAAGTATGAATAAAGCTGCTTCGAATATCTGCATGTAGGTTCTACTGAGTGACTGAACTGAACATGATAAGAGTGTTTACTCAGACTGTCTTCCAAAGAATGCACCTGTTTTCCAGTAGTGTGGTGGGTA
>SJYB01005179.1:51045-65034 GCA_006408585.1 Antidorcas marsupialis
ATATCTGCATGTAGGTTCTACTGAGTGACTGAACTGAACATGATAAGAGTGTTTACTCAGACTGTCTTCCAAAGAATGCACCTGTTTTCCAGTAGTGTGGTGGGTAGTCTCTAAGATGGCCAACATGACCCTCACCTCCTAGTGTCCAGGCCCTGTGTGATCTAACTTTGAGTGCAGAAGACCCTGACTTGCTTGTGACCAACAGAATATGGCAGAGATGATGGCTCTCACGCTTGTGATTACATTACATTGTACAAGACTTTATCTTACTAGCACTTCCTCCTTTTCCATACTGGCTTCTAAGAAGCAACCAGCCATGTTGTGAGAGGACCTACAGAGAGAGCCACAGGTCAAAGAACTGTAAACAACCTTTAGGAGCTCAAAGTTCAGTTCAGTTCAGTTCATTTCAGTCACTCAGTCGTGTCCGACTCTTTGCGACCCCATGAATCGCAGCACACCAGGCCTCCCTGTCTATCACCAACTCCCAGAGTTCACTCAAACTCATGCCCATCGAGTCGGTGATGCCATCCAGCCATCTCATCCTCGGTCGTCCCCTTCTCCTCCTGCCCCCAATCCCTCCCAGCATCAGGGTCTTTTCAAATGAGTCAGCTCTTCTCATCAGGTGGCCAAAGTACTGGAGTTTCAGCTTCAGCATCAGTCCTTCCAAAGAAATCCCAGGACTGATCTCCTTCAGAATGGACTGGTTGGANGCTTGAACATCTGGAAGTTCACGGTTCACATATTGCTGAAGCCTGGCTTGGAGAATTTTGAGCATTACTTTACTACCGTGTGAGATGAGTACAATTGTGCGGTAGTTTGAGCATTCTTTGGCATTGCCTTTTTTGGGGGCTGGAATGAAAACTAACCTTTTCCAGTCCTGTGGCCACTGCTGAGTTTTCCAACTTTGCTGGCATATTGAGTGCGGCACTTTCACAGCATCATCTTTCGGGATTTGAAATAGCTCAACTGGAAAGCCATCACCTCCACTAGCTTTGTTTGTGGTGATGCTTTCTATCGCCCACTTGACTTCACATTCCAGGGTGTCTGGCTCTAGGTGAGTGATCACACCATCATGATTATCTGGTCAAATAACCTTCAGGAGCTCAGAGTGGCCTCTAGCTAAAAGCCAGCAAGAAGCCAGGCCTCAGTCTTAACAGTGACAAGAATGCAAATTCTGCCAACACCTGACTGAGTCTGGGAGTGGATACATGACCAGTCAAGTTTCTGGATGAGAGCCAAATCCAGGCCAACACTTTGACTTGAATCTTCCAGAGGATCTAGCTAAGCTCCACCCAGACTCTTGACCCACACACAAAAAAAAATTTAAGATAATTACTGCGTGTTGCTTTAAGTTTTTAACTTCGTGATAATTTGTCACGCAGCAATAGAAACTTAACACTAGTAATTAACTGAAAAAAACGGGCTTTGCTTGTTGAAAGGAGGCATTTCCTCTCAGTTCCTGACGCTTCTATCCATAGAAAGCTCCTGCAATTGTAACGCATTTGCTTTCTTCCAATCTCACTCACTGTCCTCCCACAGAGGTGTGGGTCAGGAGTGGCCTGTGTTATTGATGGATTTTGAAGGAAAAACTGAGCAGGCATGTCCCCATCCTTTTCTTTCTCTTTCTGCTTAGAAGCGAGCTGTCCCATGATCCTTATTTCTCCAGGGGCAGTTCCCCTATTTCTCTAAAAGAAATGTGACCAAAGGATAGGAGCAGATAATAACAAAAGAAATTCAAGTGATAATACACAAGGGAAAAATTCATCTCATTGTACATCATTTAAAAGAGCAAGATCCTGACGTTGCCTGTGTGATGGCAAAGGCCAGACGTGCATCGACACATCTCTTAGAGTGCTTATATTTTACCTGCTGACTTGGATGATCCTTCTTACATATTAAAATATTAACTCTTTCTCTCGTATAATCCCAATAGTTTTCAATATACAGAGGTTTAAATTTTTACATAGTTAAGTCTATTATCTCACTAATTATCCTTCTCCTTCTTCAGTTTTGTGCTTATTTGCCACTAAGTGAAGCAAAGTGAAAGTTACTCAGCTGTGTCTGACTCTTTGCGACAGGTTCCTCTGTCTATGGAATTCTCCAGGCAGAGTACTGGAGTGGGTAGCCATTCCTTTCCCCGGGTAATCTTCCCAACCCAGGGATTGAACCCAGGTCTCCCAATTGCAGGCAGATTCTTTACCGTCTGAGCTACCAGGGAAGCCCATTTGCCATTAAGAGATTAGTTAAACAGACATCATACCTTTCCATGGTTTCATTTTCCATGTTTAACTCTTTAATTCAAATAGAATTGATTTAATGTTATAGTGTGAAGTGAGTACCTATTTTTATAAATACTTCAAACACCAACACTTACTTGTGAAGCTATATTTGCTACATATTAATTTATTAAATATTTATAGTTTCTTTGAAGGCTACTTTTCTTTCTATTAAATTATAGTAATTTTATTTGGAAACCATCAATTCAGTCACTTGGTTGTGTCCAACTCTTTGTGACCCCATGGACTGCAGCATGTCAGGCTTCCCTGTCCATCACCAACTCCCGGAGCTTGCTCAATCTTATGTCCATCTAGTCGGTGATGCCACCCAGCCATCTCACCTTCTGTCGTCCCCTTCTCCTCCTGCCTTCAGTCNTTCCATGGTTTCATTTTCCATGTTTAACTCTTTAATTCAAATAGAATTGATTTAATGTTATAGTGTGAAGTGAGTACCTATTTTTATAAATACTTCAAACACCAACACTTACTTGTGAAGCTATATTTGCTACATATTAATTTATTAAATATTTATAGTTTCTTTGAAGGCTACTTTTCTTTCTATTAAATTATAGTAATTTTATTTGGAAACCATCAATTCAGTCACTTGGTTGTGTCCAACTCTTTGTGACCCCATGGACTGCAGCATGTCAGGCTTCCCTGTCCATCACCAACTCCCGGAGCTTGCTCAATCTTATGTCCATCTAGTCGGTGATGCCACCCAGCCATCTCACCTTCTGTCGTCCCCTTCTCCTCCTGCCTTCAGTCTTTCCCAGCATCAGGATCTTTTCCAGTGAGTCAGTTCTTCACATCAGGTGGCCATGGTGTTGGAGCTTCCAATGAATATTCAGGACTGATTTCCTTTCAGATGGACCGGTTGGATCTCCTTGCAGTCCAAGGGACTCTCAAGAGTCTTCTCCAACACCACAGTTCAAAAGCATCAACTCTTCGGTGCTCAGCCTTCTTCATGACGAACCCGCATGTCCACACATGGCCCTGGAAGGCATAGCCAGTTGATCGTGTGTCTGCGCACGCTAAGCTGCTCCAGCCACGTCCAACTCTTGGCAACCCCACTCACTGTAGCTGCCAGCATCCTCTGTCCATAGAATTCTCCACCAAGAATACTGGAGTGGGTTGCCATGCCCTGCTCCAAGGGATCTTCCCGGCCAGAGACTGAATCTGCATCTCTTAACATCTCCTGCAGGGACAATCAAGTTCTTTACCATTAGCACACCTGGGAAGCCTAAACCCATCATGCCAGTTTTCAAAAGCACAGCTTTTATTTCCAAAGGGGACAAATGCATGCTGGGCTCCTCTGTGGTTTCACGCCACTTCACAAAAGAGGTTTCAGAGGCAAAGCCACTGGTGATACACACATGACAAGCAGTTAGAGAGATGTTCTCTGTTGTCTTGCTTCACATGCCCTGCGTCTTTCTGACTCTCTGTACAGACACAGGGTCTCATAAATTGATTCCAGCTGAGTTCTGTTGACCTCACCTCGTCACGCTAGCTTCATAACATTTACTGTTTTTAAAGGGCCATGGCATTCTAATTCCCAGAGAGGTGGTAGAGAGACGTGGGAGTTGGGCTAAGAGGAATGGTTTAGGGGAGGGTCAAGGAGGAAGACCCTTGTTGGCGCTACACACCTCCGTTTCTCAGCAGGGAGCACTCTAACCCCTGCAGATCAGGCTTTTGCAAAAGCCTGCTCACTAACTTGAGGCATCATTAGCACAAAGGTAAATGATTTCCCAAGCAAAGAGTCCTTTGGGACCTCCATTTCTCCTGGCGAGCACTCACTCCAGCCTATAGACTTTTCTCTTAACTATCATAATGCCCCTGGAGCCCATATGTCTCTGATCTACCGGAAGAAGTTTAACAAAGGTTCCTAGAGTCATCTCTGGCCAGAAACAGTCCCTGAAAACTTGTCCCAGAGCCTCTGCGCTCCCTGGAAGCACCCACTGGGAGCCTTGCTTCTGCGAAATAACAAAGCCCGCAGAGACAGCAGACAATGGCCGGATCCCAGATCCTGGGAGGCCTGGCCAGGACTCGGACTCTGTCTCCAAGACCCAGAGACTTCTTTCTGGCCTCAACCCACACTTTCTGGGAGTAATTAATGCTCAAGGGAAACATCAGGAAACTTCCGAGCCCGCGCTCCGGGGAGCAGGCCTCCAGGGCGGGTCTGTCTGGGGCTGGGGCGCAGGCTCCTCTCCACACGGTCGCGTTTCTGCCTGCTGCTCCTTCACCGAGCGCTGGGCTGTGGGAAACACAGGGTGCAGAGATGACCTGCGAGCAGTCGCAGCAGGAGAGCTGAGGTCCTCCTGTGGAAGTTTCACGGTGTTTCCACATTGCTGTGTGTTTCAGTGTCGATACCTAATTTGCAAAATGTATTTCCTATATACTAGCCTTCATCCTTGCAATGGTCTCAAGTCCACGCCATCGTCAACAATTTGCTAGTGTGGAGGCTGTGTCTGGGACGCGGATCTTTGCCCACGGATTCTTACATACCGGGCCTGAAGTTTTATAGGATGGCTCTCCCGGTGTGACTGCTGGATCACGTTCAAAAGGTACTGCCAATTTCTATTTCAAGAAATCCATGAAAGCTGTAGCAATTCACACATCCGCAGCAGAGAGATGGGCCCTTTTCCAGCATCCTTTGCTCACACTTACTGTTCTTTTACGTGTTGGCCAGTATGAGATACAATGCTCCAGCTCCAGCAATAGATAACCTGGCTTCCGCCATCTGCCAATCATTTACTCAGTTGTTCAATTCCGTTGTATACATGTATTGCTTTCAGGGTTGTTGACCCGTCCCCCCCGAGGCAGACAACTTTATCACCTAGAGTATGGTGCTACGTAGTTTCTTTAGCCTTTAGTCTCACAGATATACTCACATCAGTTTCTCAGGTCAGCAGCTTCTCCCCTCTGTGAAGTTTTTATATACATTTGTATACAGGTAGACTCTTTAGTCACATTCTACATTCTGTTCTGAGATACTCTGACCTCCTAACGATTTTTAACTTGCATACACCAAGATTTATTCTTTATACTGTAAAGTGCTGTGAGTTTTGACATAAATGTGTCATGTAGCTGCATTTATAGTATCATATAAAATAGTTTTACCACGCTAAGAAATCCTCTGAGCTTCACCTGGTAAGCTGATCCCTCCCACTTTTCCCCTGAACCCCTTGCAACCCCTGATCTGTTTATAATATTTATAGTTTTGTCTTATTCAGAGTGTCATATAACAAGAATCACACAATATGTAGTCTTTTCAGATGGGTTTAACTTAATAATATGCATTTAAGGTTTATCCATGTATTTTCATAGCTTATGGCTCATTGTTTTTTTTATTAGTGAGTAGTGTCCCATTGTATGGATATACCACAGTTTCTTTGTACACTGACACACTCAAGGACATGTTGATTGCTTCAAGTTTTTGCCAATATTGAATAAAGCTACTATAAGCATTTATGTGCTGGATGTTGTATGGATATAGCTTTCAAATCATTGAATATCCAGGAATGCAATTGCTGAGTTTTATGGTAGTATTGCAAACTGTAAAATATTCCCAAATTATCTTCCAAAGTGGCTGCACCACCTTCCATTTCCAGCAACACTGAATGAGAATTCCTGTTACTCTGCATCCTCACCAGCAATGGGTATGATCAGTTTATGGTTTAGTCATTTCACATAACTCACTGTTTTCAGCCCCCTAACGATGAATGATGTTGAACATGTTTTCACATGTTTTTTTGCTTTCTGAAAGTTTTCAGTGAGGTATCTGTTCAGATCTGTTGCCCAGTTTTAATCAGATTATTATTGTTGAGTTTTAAAAGTTCTTTGTATATTTTGGATACAGTATTTTATAATGTATATCCTGCTCTTTAGCCAGTAAAAGCGCTCTGCAATTGTCAATTGTATCTAGTTAATGGTGGTGTTCAGCTCTTCCACATACTTGCTGACTTTCTTTTTCCTAGCTGAAGTCATTATAAATAGAGGAGTCTTGAAGTGTCCAATTATATTTGTGGATTTATTTCTCATTAATTTTGCTCCTTTTGTTCTGTGCATTTGAGGTTCTTTGATACATACATTGAGGAATTTTGCATCTCAGTGAATTAACGTTTGTCAGTATATGATGTTCCCCTTTATTCTTGGTAATTTTCCTGGTTTCCTAGTGTTAGACCTCACGGTCTCCTGCCAGGGATCCGTCGCCCAAAAGAATCTCCAAGACTCGGACTCGATGCAATCAGCAAGAGGATTTATTAGGCCGGCGTGCCGGGTTCGATCACCACCAGGGAAGATCGAACCCCGAACATTCGTTACAAAGCAGTTTTTAAGCACAAAAACCACAAACAGGTACAGCTAGGGTGGAACAATCTGATTGGTGCTCAAGTCTCGACATTTTCAGGGATAGGTTCATTCGTTGTCAGGTCGACACGTCTGTCTGAGCTTTGATTTTACTGCTAACTTGTTTTTCTAGAAATTAGTTTCCTGGAATGGTTTTGAGGTAAACATCCCCCGGAAAGCTTCTTGGGGGCTGCATTCCTGAGATATGAGCCCCTTACACATTCTTGAGATAAAGGTTTGTCTTAAGATTAACAGGAGGGCCTTTTTCCCTAAGGCTCTAGTAAAACTTTAACCTCTATTTTTACCCAATCTTCCTCTCACTAGTATCTCTTCTTCTGATATTAATATTGCCACTCCAGCATCATTTTGATGAATGCCCACATACTGTATTATTTTCTATTCTTTTGCTTATAACAGCAGCAGCAGCATATGCGAAATTAGCATCTTGTAAATCACATACAGTTTGGTAATGTTTTATTCGTTTATTTGTATTTTTAAAATTAATCTGATACTTTTGACTTTTTATTGTGGTAAAAAAAAAACATACAATTTACCATCTTAACCATTTTAAGTGAACAAAAGTGTTAACTCTATGTACATTATTGTGTAACAGATCTCTAGAATTTTTAGTCTTATGAAACTCAAAGTCTATATCCATTAAAAAAAACTCCTCTTTACAGCTCCTGCTGCTGCTGCTAAGTCGCTTCGGTCATGTTCGACTCTGTGCGACCCCATAGACGGCAGCCCAGCAGGCTCCCCCGTCCCTGGGACTCTCCAGGCAAGAACACTGGGGTGGGGTGCCATTTCCTTCTCCAGTGCATGAAAGTGAAAAGTGGAAGTGAAGTCGCTCAGTCGTGCCCAACTCTTCGCGACCTGGCTCCCACTATTGTACTTTCTTTTCCTAAGAGAGTGACTCCTCTAGATTCCTCATGCAGGTAGAATCTTACGGTATTTGTTGTGACAATCTATCTTTTCACTGGTGAGTGTAGGTCATTTCGATTTAATGCAATTATTGATCTGCTGGGATTTTGGTCTACCATTTTATTATCTGATTTATGTGGTTTTCCTGTTTTCCCTTCCTTTGTTTCCCCAATTTTTGCCTTTATTTGAATTATTGGTATATTTTTATTAATCTACTTTACTTGACAAAGTGTGCTTTAGTGTATCTCTTTGTATAGATTGTTTTTGGTGAATACTTTGAAAATTACAATTCACATATTTAACTTTTCACAGCCTAATAGAATTAATACTTTACATCTTAAGGGACATTTTGTCTTACAACTATCTTACAACTGATATTTTGTCTTACAGGTTTTACCCCCTGTATGTTATGGTTGTCTTTTATTTAAATTTTTTTTAAACTTGCAGATGGTGTTTTATATTTTGCTTTCAATCATCAAGTATATTTTAAAGAATTCAAGGATAGAATAACCTATTACATGTACCATGATATTTACCGTTTCTCTTGCCTGTTATCCCTGTTGTACTATTTTTTCTTTCTGGTATCATTCCCCTTCGGTCTGAATTGTTAAACTTCCTTTAACAATTCCTTTACAACAGATCTGCCGGCAGCACGTTCTCTTAGTTCCCCTTCATCTGAGAGCACCTTCATTTCACCTTCACTCCTAAGGCCCTTCTTACTAAATATAAATTTTTGAGCTAACAGCTCTTTTCTTGCAGCAGTTGAAAATGTCACGCCACTGCCTTCTGTAGTTTCTGGTTAAAAATTAAGTCATTCAAATTACTCTTCCCCTACACATACTGTGCCATTTTTCCAGGTGATTTCAGGATTTTTGTTTGTCTTTCATTTCAATAGTCTATTATGATTGATCTGAGCATGGAATTTCTTCGGGCTTATTCTGTTTCAGATTTGTTTAACTTCGTGAATCTGTAGGTTTAGGTGGTTTTGCCAAACTTAGGAGGTTTTCAGACATTCTATCTTGGAGGATATTTTTTCAGCTCTCATGCTGCGACTAAGACCCAGTGCAGCCAAATGAGATAAATAAATAAAATATATCTAGGGCCTTCCTGGTGGTGCCAGTGGCCAAGACTCCACGTTCCCAACGCAGGGGCCCAGGTTCAGTCCTGGTCAGAGAGCCAGATCCCACGTGCTGCCACTGAGACCCAGCAGCCAAATAAAGGAAACAAGCGTATTAAATACTTTTCAGCAGTGAGAGCTTTCTGCTGTCCTCGGACTCTGATGACAAGAATGTTTTACCTTTTGTTGTTTTCCTACAGGTTGCTGAGGCTCTGTTAATGTGCTTTAAATATTTTTTCTCTTTATTTTCCAGGTTAGATAATTTCTACTGATAAATTTTCAATTTTACCTGTCTCCATTATGTTTTTAAGCTCATTCAATGAGTTTTATATTTCAGTTATTATATTTTTCGTTTCTAACATTTCCATTTGATTCTTCTTTACACATCATTTCTGAGTCCTTCTACTTATCTATTAATTTTAAAAGTGCTTGCAATTGCTTGATAGAATATTTTAAATAACCAAGTTAAGATCTTTGTCAGATAATTCTAACATCTATGTCCTGTCAGTATTGATGTGTGTTGATTGTTGTTTCTCATAAGAACTGAAATTTTCCAGTTTCTTCATCTGCTAAGTCATTTTGAACTGGATGTCATGTTTTCAGTCTCTTTAGTTTTTTTTTTTAATGCTTTGAAAAATGTTGATATGTTTATTTTGCCAAAAAATTGACCAGATTAAACTCAGGCCATCAGCCCCCTCCCACCCCCTACGGGCTGTGGTTCCAGTGCCAGCTCAGCTTTAAAAGCCTTGCAGAGCCATTCAGACCTGTCCCACATGTGCATCCAATGGTGGTCTGGGTTCTTGCCAGAGATTCTTCTGGAAATTCAGTTTTCAAAATCTTTATTATACTGATTAGGATCATTCCTATCTAGTCATGCACAGTTGGGGAGTAATTCTCAGAATTATTTATCAGTTTAACAGGATTTCTTTCCTGAGTTTCCTGGCTCATCATAATCGCTTCGGCATATTTCCTTTCCTTGCACTGCCTCTTAGGTTCCATGCCCAGGAACCTGGGGCCTTAGTTTCTCTTCTCTGCCGCTCACTTTTGCTGATTCCACCTGTGTTGCGGAGTAAGCAGCAGGAGGACCAGAGCATGGAGACAGGGCAGACTCTCCACGGACTGGACGATGCTTTTCTCTGGTCTCTCCGTCCTCCCGCTGCTGCTCACCCTGCAGAGGCGTCTGACAGCTGCTCCCTCCATTCTGCTTCAGAGCTGCGCAGCTGCCCCTCTAGAGAAAGGGTGGAACTTGCTTTCTCCAACCTACCTGGGATAATTCCTAGAATTTCTTATCGACTCTTTATTTCTGCTCGTCACCTACATCCAGTCCTGCCTTGCCGGCTTCTGAACACCTCTGATCCTGATTCATTCCCCTTCTCCCCCAGCGAAAGGACTCAAGCTCAGTGTCGTTAGACGACGCTGATGCCTCTTGCGTTTTAAGTGCTTTGCCTGGCTCTGCTGCGAGTTCAAAGAGCAGACTTACTGAGGTTTGGCTGTGTGGGGCGAGGGGATGCCTGCTAACCACTTTCCTGTGTTAATTAATTAGAATGTCAGCAGGAATGAAGTATTTTATGATTTCCCATAGGGGTATAAGTTTCACAGAAAACATTTCCAAGTTGAACTAAACAATGAAAAAAAAGTACTCCCTAACAAATTAACTCTCTGCTAATTTATCACCACTAGAGTGACTGGCAAGCTAGGAAATAAATGTATTACTTTCTGTCTTAAGCTCACATATATGGAGAAAGTCCCTTTGGTGGCGCCTTACTCATGGTGTTCAAGGACGACAAGAGTCCTGCGGAGTCCGGGAGAATTCCCTGAAAATGCGTGCTGCGCTCAGTCACGCCCAACTCTTTGCAGCCTCACGGACTGCAACTCGCCAGGCTCCTCTGTCCATGGGGTTCCCGGGCAAGCACAGAGGAGGGGGTAGCCATTTCCTACATCAGGATATCTTCCCGGCCCAGGGATCACACTTGCGTCTCCTGCGTTGGCAGGCGGACTCTTCCTTCCCCACGAGCGCCGCTTGGGAAGCCCTTCCTTGAAAGTGTTCCGTCACAATCGCCACTGACCGGCTTTGCTCATGGATCTCAGAGTCAGCTGGCACGCAAAGTAGGCGAATATAAATAAAAAAGGAAAATCCATTTTTCTTTCTTTTGCCTCTTCATTCTTTCTGTCCCCACTTCCTACAAAGAGCTCAGGTTTAATAAGCCCCTAGTTTACGGCTTTAAGTCTTCTCTGGCGGCTCAGATGGTAGAGAATCTGCCTGCAATGCAGGAGACCCAGGATCGATCCCTAGGTCAAGAGGAAACCCTGGAGAAGGGAACGGCTACCCACTCCAGTATCCTTGCCTGGAGAATTCCACAGGCAGAGGAGCCTGGCGGGCTACAGTCCACAGGGTCGCAGAGTCAGACCACGACTGAGCAACGAATGCACTTATTTCCCACTGTGCTGATTTGCTTACACGCCACTTTGTTCCTGGACATGAAGTGAAGTGAAGTGAAGTCGCTCAGTCGTGTCCGACTCTTTGCGACCCCATGGACTGTAGCCTACCAGGCTCCTCCCTCCATGGGATTCTCCAGGCAAGAGTACTGGAGTGGGTTGCCATTTCCTTCTCCAGGGGATCTTCCCAACCCAGGGATCGAACCCAGGTATCCTGCATTCCAGGCAGACGCTTTAACCTCTGAGCCACCTTGGACATAAAACAGCTTATTTTTTCCCTCAGTTTCATTTCTCTCACTGCTGATCTTCTTGAAAGAGTAATGTACACTTACTACAAGCGGGGTGATGTCCAAGGAATGAGGTGTTTCATTGGTTCTGCACCCGGAGCCATATATCACTTGATAACTTGTTACAGATTCAAACTCTTGGGTCCCGCCTATAGAGCCAGAAACCCTTGGGCTGTAGTCCAGCAGCCTGTGTTTCAACAGGCCAAGTGGCACTGATGGGTGCAGAACTTGGGAACCACCGAGAGTGTTGATTTGATCACTGCCTGGACTGGCAGAAGGAGGAAGAGTGTGCCCCTGATGTGGGTTTTCTGTCAAATTGTAAAGGCCTGTTGAACTGGTTACTCAACGATGCTTGGAAGAAGACTTGTCGCTACCAAGTGGCTGGGCGGAGTGGGGAGCGGAGACAAAGTTTAAATGTTGGACAGGACGGGTTGGCAACACCAGAAGTCTCCATGCCACCTCCCCTGCTCGAGCCGCTGCTTTCCACAGCAACCTCTGGCTGCTGTGAGCACTTCGGCAGACCCCCAGTGGCGCTTTTCTAATAGAGACCCACTCACTGTTCTGCCAGGCCTTCTCTCCTTCAAAGGCCCTGGGAGCGCTCGACAAGCACATCGTTAATAATCTGAAGTCGCGAATACGGTCTTATTCTTTTTTCCGTGTACCGCAAAAACCCAAGGAGGCTTCTCGGCTGGCGTTTACAGTTATTAACATCACATAAATTTTTATTCAGCCAAACCTGGCTTTTGTTAACATAATACAATTATTTCAATATTATAAATAAGCTGAAATCTGAATCACGATGTCTTGTGATGGACACAGAATTATATACTGCACTAGAATTTATAATTGAACAAAATTTGTCCTTTTTTATGAAGCATTCCTCTACATCACTGTAATCTACAAGGGAAATAAGAACATGGTGACTGGTTAAACAAAACTTCTATTAGAAGACAAATTCTTTCTGCAGAGAAATTTTGAGTGATTGGAATGTTTCCATGGCAACACTGAAATTCATCCTGGTGCTCCTACATTGGTGTTTCCATCTAAACATGAAAATAAAGAGCAGGAAAGTATGTGCAGAGTGAACTCAGTGGCTTCAGTCGTGTCCAACTCTTTGTGACCCTTGGACTGTAGCCCATCAGGCTCCTCTGTCCATGGGATTCTTCAGGCAAGAGTACTGGGGTGGATTGCCATGCCCTCCTCCAGGGGATCTTCCTGACCCAGGGATCGAACGCACATCTCCTATATTGCAGGCAGATTCTCTACTGCTGAGCCACTGAAGAAATAGGAAAGTGCACATATTTTTAAACACACTACAATTCACTATCAGTAGAAACATTGGCACCTAAAAAAAACTCATGTTTTTCTAAAAGTTTCCTCAAAGTCAGCACACAAGACATGAAGTGATGTGAGCGCTAGAGTCAGGGGAAAGTTTTTGTACTTTACTCATAAGCAACATTAAAACTTAAATCATGAAAGCATTAGTCACTAAAATATCATTAAAACATTAAAATCGAAGAGTTTTACAACACTTAATTTTTGCACAAAAATATACTCAAAGCTCAAAGATGATTATAGTTGGCCTCTGAACAATGCAGGAGTCAGGGATGCTGACCCTCCTTGCAGTCAAAGGTCTGTGTATAACTTATAGCTGGCCCTCCACATACTCGGCTTCTCCATACACGTGGCTTTACATCCACAGATTCAACCAACTTTGAATCATTTTGTACTGTAGCATTCACTGCTGAAAAAAAATCCCTGAATAAGCGCACCTGTGTGGTTAAAACCCATATTGTTCAAGGGTCAACTTTGTTTTAGAAGATTGTGTTTCTAAACAATAAACTTTTTAATTTCAGGGTTGTTTTTTTTTATTTTTTTGCTGTGCTCCTGTATAACAAAAGAAACTATCAGCAAAATAAAGTAACCTAAGTAATGGGAGAAAATAAACCACGCATCTGACAAAGCAGTAACCTCCAAACATAGAAGGAGCTCAGACGACCTACTGCCAAAACAAACAACCCATTTTAAAAATGAGGAAAGGCATCGAATAGACATTTCTCTAAAGAAGTAGCACAAATGCACAACGGGTATACGAAAAGGCATTCTGTACAACCAGCCACCGGGAAAACGCAAACAGAGACCACAGCGGACGATCACCGCGTGCCCGCTGGAATGGCGATGGTCCCAAAGACAAGCAATAATGAGTGCTGGCGAAGGTATGGGGAGAAGGGGCACTTGTACATTGCTGATGGGAGAGCAAATTGGCCCAGCCCTGTGGAAAAGAGTGTGAGACCCCTCAAGGAATGATCTGTAGAACCACTACAGGGCTCAGCGACCCTCCTTCCAGGTGTATGTCCAATGAAAATGACATCATGAACTCCAAGATATGCCTGCATCATGTTCTTCGCAACATTATTTACAATAGTGAAGATATGGAAACATGTCTATCAGCAGATGAGCGGATAAAGATACGTGATAGACAGATACAGTATAACAGTATTCAGCTAGTTTAAAAACTCATCCTGACGTGTAAGGACACATGGACGTAGCCTGAGCGCATTCGGGCAAATGAAGTAGGTCAGACAGAGAAAGACACACAGTGCGGGAT
>SJYB01005179.1:67044-95595 GCA_006408585.1 Antidorcas marsupialis
TGTTTTATATTTTGCTTTCAATCATCAAGTATATTTTAAAGAATTCAAGGATAGAATAACCTATTACATGTACCATGATATTTACCGTTTCTCTTGCCTGTTATCCCTGTTGTACTATTTTTTCTTTCTGGTATCATTCCCCTTCGGTCTGAATTGTTAAACTTCCTTTAACAATTCCTTTACAACAGATCTGCCGGCAGCACGTTCTCTTAGTTCCCCTTCATCTGAGAGCACCTTCATTTCACCTTCACTCCTAAGGCCCTTCTTACTAAATATAAATTTTCGAGCTAACAGCTCTTTTCTTGCAGCAGTTGAAAATGTCACGCCACTGCCTTCTGTAGTTTCTGGTTAAAAATTAAGTCATTCAAATTACTCTTCCCCTACACATACTGTGCCATTTTTCCAGGTGATTTCAGGATTTTTGTTTGTCTTTCATTTCAATAGTCTATTATGATTGATCTGAGCATGGAATTTCTTCGGGCTTATTCTGTTTCAGATTTGTTTAACTTCGTGAATCTGTAGGTTTAGGTGGTTTTGCCAAACTTAGGAGGTTTTCAGACATTCTATCTTGGAGGATATTTTTTCAGCTCTCATGCTGCGACTAAGACCCAGTGCAGCCAAATGAGATAAATAAATAAAATATATCTAGGGCCTTCCTGGTGGTGCCAGTGGCCAAGACTCCACGTTCCCAACGCAGGGGCCCAGGTTCAGTCCTGGTCAGAGAGCCAGATCCCACGTGCTGCCACTGAGACCCAGCAGCCAAATAAAGGAAACAAGCGTATTAAATACTTTTCAGCAGTGAGAGCTTTCTGCTGTCCTCGGACTCTGATGACAAGAATGTTTTACCTTTTGTTGTTTTCCTACAGGTTGCTGAGGCTCTGTTAATGTGCTTTAAATATTTTTTCTCTTTATTTTCCAGGTTAGATAATTTCTACTGATAAATTTTCAATTTTACCTGTCTCCATTATGTTTTTAAGCTCATTCAATGAGTTTTATATTTCAGTTATTATATTTTTCGGTTCTAACATTTCCATTTGATTCTTCTTTACACATCATTTCTGAGTCCTTCTACTTATCTATTAATTTTAAAAGTGCTTGCAATTGCTTGATAGAATATTTTAAATAACCAATTTAAGATCTTGGTCAGATAATTCTAACATCTATGTCCTGTCAGTATTGATGTGTGTTGATTGTTGTTTCTCATAAGAACTGAAATTTTCCAGTTTCTTCATCTGCTAAGTCATTTTGAACTGGATGTCATGTTTTCAGTCTCTTTAGTTTTTTTTTTTAATGCTTTGAAAAATGTTGATATGTTTATTTTGCCAAAAAATTGACCAGATTAAACTCAGGCCATCAGCCCCCTCCCACCCCCTACGGGCTGTGGTTCCAGTGCCAGCTCAGCTTTAAAAGCCTTGCAGAGCCATTCAGACCTGTCCCACATGTGCATCCAATGGTGGTCTGGGTTCTCGCCAGAGATTCTTCTGGAAATTCAGTTTTCAAAATCTTTATTATACTGATTAGGATCATTCCTATCTAGTCATGCACAGTTGGGGAGTAATTCTCAGAATTATTTATCAGTTTAACAGGATTTCTTTCCTGAGTTTCCTGGCTCATCATAATCGCTTCGGCATATTTCCTTTCCTTGCACTGCCTCTTAGGTTCCATGCCCAGGAACCTGGGGCCTTAGTTTCTCTTCTCTGCCGCTCACTTTTGCTGATTCCACCTGTGTTGCGGAGTAAGCAGCAGGAGGACCAGAGGATAGAGACAGGGCAGACTCTCCACGGACTGGACGATGCTTTTCTCTGGTCTCTCCGTCCTCCCGCTGCTGCTCACCCTGCAGAGGCGTCTGATAGCTGCTCCCTCCATTCTGCTTCAGAGCTGCGCAGCTGCCTCTCTAGAGAGAGGGTGGAACTTGTTTTCTCCAACCTACCTGGGATAATTCCTAGAATCGCCTATCGACTCTTTATTTCTGCTCGTCACCTATATCCAGTCCTGCCTTGCCAGCTTCTGAACACCTCTGATCCTGATTCATTCCCCTTCTCCCCCAGCGAAAGGACTCAAGCTCAGTGTCGTTAAATGACACTGCGTTGTAACTGCTTTGCCTGGCTCTGCTCCGAGTTCAAAGGGCAGACTTACTGAGGTTTGGCTGTGTGGGTCGAGAGGATGCCTGCTAACCACTTTCCTGTGTTAATTAATTAGAATGTCAGCAGGAATGAAGTATTTTATGATTTCCCATAGGGGTATAAGTTTCACAGAAAACATTTCCAAGTTGAACTAAACAATGAAAAAAAAGTACTCCCTAACAAATTAACTCTCTGCTAATTTATCACCACTAGAGTGACTGGCAAGCTAGGAAATAAATGTATTACTTTCTGTCTTAAGCTCACATATATGGAGAAAGTCCCTTTGGTGGCGCCTTACTCATGGTGTTCAAGGACGACAAGAGTCCTGCGGAGTCCGGGAGAATTCCCTGAAAATGCGTGCTGCGCTCAGTCACGCCCAACTCTTTGCAGCCTCACGGACTGCAACTCGCCAGGCTCCTCTGTCCATGGGGTTCCCGGGCAAGCACAGAGGAGGGGGTAGCCATTTCCTACATCAGGATATCTTCCCGGCCCAGGGATCACACTTGCGTCTCCTGCGTTGGCAGGCGGACTCTTCCTTCCCCACGAGCGCCGCTTGGGAAGCCCTTCCTTGAAAGTGTTCCGTCACAATCGCCACTGACCGGCTTTGCTCATGGATCTCAGAGTCAGCTGGCACGCAAAGTAGGCGAATATAAATAAAAAAGGAAAATCCATTTTTCTTTCTTTTGCCTCTTCATTCTTTCTGTCCCCACTTCCTACAAAGAGCTCAGGTTTAATAAGCCCCTAGTTTACGGCTTTAAGTCTTCTCTGGCGGCTCAGATGGTAGAGAATCTGCCTGCAATGCAGGAGACCCAGGATCGATCCCTAGGTCAAGAGGAAACCCTGGAGAAGGGAACGGCTACCCACTCCAGTATCCTTGCCTGGAGAATTCCACAGGCAGAGGAGCCTGGCGGGCTACAGTCCACAGGGTCGCAGAGTCAGACCACGACTGAGCAACGAATGCACTTATTTCCCACTGTGCTGATTTGCTTACACGCCACTTTGTTCCTGGACATGAAGTGAAGTGAAGTGAAGTCGCTCAGTCGTGTCCGACTCTTTGCGACCCCATGGACTGTAGCCTACCAGGCTCCTCCCTCCATGGGATTCTCCAGGCAAGGGTACTGGAGTGGGTTGCCATTTCCTTCTCCAGGGGATCTTCCCGACCCAGGGATCGAACCCAGGTATCCTGCATTCCAGGCAGACGCTTTAACCTCTGAGCCACCTTGGACATAAAACAGCTTATTTTTTCCCTCAGTTTCATTTCTCTCACTGCTGATCTTCTTGAAAGAGTAATGTACACTTACTACAAGCGGGGTGATGTCCAAGGAATGAGGTGTTTCATTGGTTCTGCACCCGGAGCCATATATCACTTGATAACTTGTTACAGATTCAAACTCTTGGGTCCCGCCTATAGAGCCAGAAACCCTTGGGCTGTAGTCCAGCAGCCTGTGTTTCAACAGGCCAAGTGGCACTGATGGGTGCAGAACTTGGGAACCACCGAGAGTGTTGATTTGATCACTGCCTGGACTGGCAGAAGGAGGAAGAGTGTGCCCCTGATGTGGGTTTTCTGTCAAATTGTAAAGGCCTGTTGAACTGGTTACTCAACGATGCTTGGAAGAAGACTTGTCGCTACCAAGTGGCTGGGCGGAGTGGGGAGCGGAGACAAAGTTTAAATGTTGGACAGGACGGGTTGGCAACACCAGAAGTCTCCATGCCACCTCCCCTGCTCGAGCCGCTGCTTTCCACAGCAACCTCTGGCTGCTGTGAGCACTTCGGCAGACCCCCAGTGGCGCTTTTCTAATAGAGACCCACTCACTGTTCTGCCAGGCCTTCTCTCCTTCAAAGGCCCTGGGAGCGCTCGACAAGCACATCGTTAATAATCTGAAGTCGCGAATACGGTCTTATTCTTTTTTCCGTGTACCGCAAAAACCCAAGGAGGCTTCTCGGCTGGCGTTTACAGTTATTAACATCACATAAATTTTTATTCAGCCAAACCTGGCTTTTGTTAACATAATACAATTATTTCAATATTATAAATAAGCTGAAATCTGAATCACGATGTCTTGTGATGGACACAGAATTATATACTGCACTAGAATTTATAATTGAACAAAATTTGTCCTTTTTTATGAAGCATTCCTCTACATCACTGTAATCTACAAGGGAAATAAGAACATGGTGACTGGTTAAACAAAACTTCTATTAGAAGACAAATTCTTTCTGCAGAGAAATTTTGAGTGATTGGAATGTTTCCATGGCAACACTGAAATTGATCCTGGTGCTCCTACATTGGTGTTTCCATCTAAACATGAAAATAAAGAGCAGGAAAGTATGTGCAGAGTGAACTCAGTGGCTTCAGTCGTGTCCAACTCTTTGTGACCCTTGGACTGTAGCCCATCAGGCTCCTCTGTCCATGGGATTCTTCAGGCAAGAGTACTGGGGTGGATTGCCATGCCCTCCTCCAGGGGATCTTCCTGACCCAGGGATCGAACGCACATCTCCTATATTGCAGGCAGATTCTCTACTGCTGAGCCACTGAAGAAATAGGAAAGTGCACATATTTTTAAACACACTACAATTCACTATCAGTAGAAACATTGGCACCTAAAAAAAACTCATGTTTTTCTAAAAGTTTCCTCAAAGTCAGCACACAAGACATGAAGTGATGTGAGCGCTAGAGTCAGGGGAAAGTTTTTGTACTTTACTCATAAGCAACATTAAAACTTAAATCATGAAAGCATTAGTCACTAAAATATCATTAAAACATTAAAATCGAAGAGTTTTACAACACTTAATTTTTGCACAAAAATATACTCAAAGCTCAAAGATGATTATAGTTGGCCTCTGAACAATGCAGGAGTCAGGGATGCTGACCCTCCTTGCAGTCAAAGGTCTGTGTATAACTTATAGCTGGCCCTCCACATACTCGGCTTCTCCATACACGTGGCTTTACATCCACAGATTCAACCAACTTTGAATCATTTTGTACTGTAGCATTCACTGCTGAAAAAAAATCCCTGAATAAGCGCACCTGTGTGGTTAAAACCCATATTGTTCAAGGGTCAACTTTGTTTTAGAAGATTGTGTTTCTAAACAATAAACTTTTTAATTTCAGGGTTGTTTTTTTTTATTTTTTTGCTGTGCTCCTGTATAACAAAAGAAACTATCAGCAAAATAAAGTAACCTAAGTAATGGGAGAAAATAAACCACGCATCTGACAAAGCAGTAACCTCCAAACATAGAAGGAGCTCAGACGACCTACTGCCAAAACAAACAACCCATTTTAAAAATGAGGAAAGGCATCGAATAGACATTTCTCTAAAGAAGTAGCACAAATGCACAACGGGTATACGAAAAGGCATTCTGTACAACCAGCCACTGGGAAAACGCAAACAGAGACCACAGCGGACGATCACCGCGTGCCCGCTGGAATGGCGATGGTCCCAAAGACAAGCAATAATGAGTGCTGGCGAAGGTATGGGGAGAAGGGGCACTTGTACATTGCTGATGGGAGAGCAAATTGGCCCAGCCCTGTGGAAAAGAGTGTGAGACCCCTCAAGGAATGATCTGTAGAACCACTACAGGGCTCAGCGACCCTCCTTCCAGGTGTATGTCCAATGAAAATGACATCATGAACTCCAAGATATGCCTGCATCATGTTCTTCGCAACATTATTTACAATAGTGAAGATATGGAAACATGTCTATCAGCAGATGAGCGGATAAAGATACGTGATAGACAGATACAGTATAACAGTATTCAGCTAGTTTAAAAACTCATCCTGACGTGTAAGGACACATGGACGTAGCCTGAGCGCATTCGGGCAAATGAAGTAGGTCAGACAGAGAAAGACACACAGTGCGGGATCTCCCCTATATGTGGAATCTAAACTAAAGCAAAACCCAGAAAGAACGCATAGATGCAGCAGCCCAGCTGGTGGCTGCCGAGCGCAGGGTGTGATGTTTCGGGCAGGCAAATGGATGAAGGCGGCCAAAAGGCACAGAATCATTCACATTTATAAAATAAACGGTCCTGGGGACGCATCTGAGAGCAGGGTGACTGCTATAAATTAAAGAAGAAGAAGAAAACAAGATGTGACAAGTGGAACGGAACAGAGTGGGGCCCTGCTTAGCCTTATAAAGGAGGAAACCCTGTCATTCCAACAAGCTGAGTGAACCTTGAGGGCATTTTGCCAAATAAACCAAGTCAGACAGAGAATGACAAATACTGTTTGTTCTCAATTATATATGGAATCTGAAACACTGACCTCAGATTGGGATGGTGATTGTCGGGGGCTCCATTGTAATTTATTTGTCTATAACTTACCCATAAAAAATGAGAAAGTTCCCAGGACCTGAGGTGCAACATGGTGACTGTCGACAAAAACCTGCGTCGCCTTCTTGAAAGTTGCTGTGAGAGCAGATCTTTATGCTATCACCATAAGAACAAGACTAATCATATGAGGTGAAGGGTGGGTTAGCTCGCCTTATTTTGGAAAACATTTTGTAATATATACACGTGTCAGATCATTACTATATATACCTTAAACATATGCATTACATGCAAATTGCATCTGCATAAACCCGGCAGGGGGGTGGGAATGATAATCTGCTGCAAGCGTATTTTGGAAATTTTATTATATAAATTCTTTTCATACTTTTTGCAAGAGTGCTTAAGATTTACATTGCTTCTCCCCTAAGTAAAGCACTGAGATGTACCACAAGAAAACATCATAGCTGCTATGGACCCTGTGTCACTGAAGTGTTAAAGAAATACCATTGGCAGAAGGCCATAAAGAGGCAGACAAAGAAAGTGGCTAGAGTGCTTTGGAGAGAGCATTGGAAGACGATCCAGAAACACAGATGCTGAAATTCCTAGAACTGCCTTCAAATTAGGACCTTTCTCCACCTTTAGTGTCCATGAGGACCAAGGCCATCATGACATCTTTTTTTAATTTCTATGAATGAGATGCCACTCATGAAATAAAACCCCTTCAATTGACCAAGATTGACTAGATTTCCCTTCTTTTCAAAGCAGAGTCAAACTAAAATAGATGCGAGGAGAAGGCAGAGCTGTGCCCACCCAGCTCCTACACGTTTGCCTGTGTGTGTCTTTCTCCTTCTCAGACGTGATGTGTAAAGGAGAGCCACAGTGCCAGGAGAAGCCAGCCTCCTGACGGCTTAGCACATGCTTGCCCTGGAAGCGTGTCTCTCCGTGATCCTGAGCACAGGTTTCCCCACTATGCCAGCACTGGCCCTTTTCTGTCTCTGCTTTGTGGCTGGCCTCACCTCCCAAGTGATGGAGAAGAGGCAGATAGATACCTCCACCCAAAGTAGAGCAGCCCAATCATATTAGGATGTTGAAGAATCCTAGTACATCGCTTCTAGCTCCTGAGAGTTCCTTTCAGAAACGTTGCCTTTAAGCAATGACTAAATAAGACAGAATTTGATTATGTTATTGTTCTGGGAAATATCTCCCCAACATCTTTACAAACAACTCTGAACCCTGAGATCCACAGAGTTCCACATGTGGAAAGAGATCTATCGGTTCACAGAATTTTGGAAACTGACTCGATTATGACACACACCCACATGTCAGTCGTGAGGTGATGTCTCAAGCCCAGTCACAAGGACCACATGCTCTAAAAGGGGGTTATTTAACTTCACTTTGTCTCTCCATTGCATATCTTTCATTTTTTCCTCTAAGTAGGTTCCCCTCCCAAAATGGTAAAACTGTATATCCTGTGATAAACTGTGAGGATCTTAGGAGACACACGAACTTACAAATGTGAACCTTGCCCCCATTTTAAAGGAATTGTGTTTGAGAGTCCCTTGGACTGCAAGGAGATCCAACCAGTCCATCCTAAAGGAAATCAGTCCTGAATATTCATTGGAAGGACTGGCATTGAAGCTGAAACTTCAGTAGTTTGGCCACCTGATGCAAAGAGCTGACTCATTTGAAAAGACCCTGATGCTGGGAAAGATTGAGGGCAAGAGGAGAAGTGGACGACAGAAGATGAAATGGTCAGATGGCATCACCGACTCAATGGACGTGAGTTTGAGTAATCTCTGGGAGTTGGGGATGGAGAGGGAGGCCTGGCGTGCTGCAGTCCACGGGGTTGCAAAAAGTCAGACTCAGCTGAGCGACTGAACTGAACTGAACTGGACTGGATCAGAACTGATGTGTTCTGGGTCCCCCTTGGGGTTGGCTTATTTTAATGGAAACTCCATGAAGGGACAGTTTGGTTCTCAAAGTGTTATTAGTATTTACCAAGTCCACCCTCAGACTGAGTTTCAGCCTGCTGACGCGCTTCCTCCCATCCCAACCGCCATTTCCTGTTGACACATCATCCCCAGTCCCTCCTACAGCATCATAGTTGACAGGATTTACTTTTCTGCAGTCCTCACGCAGCCTTCTTGTTTGTTGTTTAGTGGTGAGTGGTGTCTGACTTTGCACTGTCGCCCGCCAGGCTCCCCTGTCCGTGGGATTCTCCAAGCAAGAACATCAGCGTGGGCTGCCCCTACCTTCTCCAGGCATCTTCCTCACCCAGGGGCTGAACCTGCATCTCCTGCTTGGCAGGTGAATTCTTTGCCGCTGAACTCCCTGGGAAGGCCATGCAGACTTCTTACTCAGGGATAAACCCCTCGGAATCAAAACCTTTCTATGAATAGATTATATCAATCTATACATTTTAACCCCAAATATTCTTCTTATCTAGATCCCAAATATTGGTGCAGCTTAATTTTTTCAAGACCGGCTCACAGACAGACTGAGAAACAAAGCAGTGTTCTTTAAAGGAAAGTCCACACAGCAACGTCTACTTACCCTTTCATGTTTAGATTATCAGAAATACAGTTTTAAGAATTATCCCTTTCTTTACCCTACCTGGCTAATTAAATCCTCAAACAACAAGGAATTCAGAAAAACTTCACAGATAACATGAGACTCAAGGAATCATGAAAAGCAAAATAATTACCGATTGTTGGAGGGCTATGAAGACACTATCCAGAAAAGAGAAACATAGAGCAAGAAACTTTTTGAAACATTTCTTGGTGCCAGGCTCTGCCCCTTAAGCTAGATGCATAGTGTAGTTAATTTTGTTGTTACTGTTTAGCTGCTGAGTCACCATCCCGTGGACTGTAGCCCGCCAGGCTCCTGTCTGTCCGTGTGGTTCTACAGGCAGGATTACTGGAGCGGACTGCCTTTCCTTCTCCAGGGGATCTTCCCAACCCCGGGACTGTCATCTCCTGCATACGGTTAGTCTACCCATTTCTATGAGTATTACCTTTGTACTTTTTCCAGTCCAGCCACATGCTAGACCTCTTCCCACCTTCACACCATCATGTTATCACTGGGACTCGCTCAGATGAGATAGGCACTCCTGAACCATGACGCTGGTGCCAAACAAAATTAAAGCAACCACGTGCAAATAAGCCTCGCATGCTTAGTCTCTCTGTTGTGTCCAACTCTTCGTGACCCCATGGTCTGTAGCCCACCAGGCTCCTTTGCCCATGAGATTCTCCGCAAGGCTATTGGAGTGGGTTTCCATGTCCTTCTCCAATGGATCTTCCCCATCCAGGAATTGAACCCAGGTCTCCTGCATCGCAGGCAGATTCTTTACCGGCGGGAGCCACCAGGAAGCTCAGATAACCCTTAGGGCATTGCTGTGACTGGTCTCAGTTTGTTCCAGCTTCTGCTACTCGTCTATCATTCTTTATTTTCCCTACCTTCTCTCTGAAAATGTGAAAATGAAGTCCAGGTTTGGTTTGGCCTTGATTGAGAGCAAAGTGTATGGATGGATGGATGTTTCAAAAATGATTTTGACTATTTGTAGGAATCTGGGACCTTGGGAGTTTAGTTCCCTTCCTTGGCTTTCAACAGGAAGCCAGAGGCCACCAAAAAATGGGCCAGTCTTGCCACAGCAACCCAGCTGGGGTACCGAGGAAGAGAAACAACCTTCCAAGCCACTGGTTGCTATGGCAGCAGCTTTTCCACCATGGGGCTCACATCTCTTCCTTCCTGCTCTGCATCAGAAGTGATCGAGGGACCCACTGTATATATTCTTTCATAAAGAGAGGCAGGCCAGGTTGGAGCTGTTACAGAGAACACCCGCCGTTTCCTTCTTTTCTATAAAGAAGAAGTGTGTACTTCCCTTTTTTCAAGGGGGTTGAGGAAGGCAACAAAAATATTCTTCAGACAAATAAAGCCAATAAAAAAATTCAAATGCTAGTGGAGGCCTGAAGAATAGCTGAGAGAAGAAGGTGGATTCTCCACATTTCCTTCCTCAGAAACGATCTTCCCCAAAGCCTGATGAAAGCCAGTAAGCCAGCTATTTTTCATGACAAAATATGTTCTTTTAACCTCTGTGATCTGGCTTCAGGGTATGCGTAACATGTAGAAAGTTGTAGTCTGGAGTTTTACCCGGAATCAGTAGCAACATTCAAATTGGGATTTTAAAAACCCATGGGAAATTAAGTCATTTAATTTCTTTGAAGATCTTGGCAGAGAACACCATAGAAATTTGGGAGCCATTGTAACAACAAACAATGGAAGAATAAACATAAGCATTGTGCCAGTCAATCTTATTCTCCACAGGGACCCATTAGCTGTCCCCAAGGCACCAGCCCTGCCTTTACTTTCTGAACCTGTCCCTTTGGCTGCTAATGAGGTTTGAGAGCCTGCACTCTGCTCACCAACTGGGTCCACCTTGCTTGGTACAATCCCAAATACAGTCTTATGGGAAATCTACCACAGAGGCCCCAGACCTGCGCATCTGGAGCTTCTCATCGTTGACTCAGTGGAAGAAGGATGCTTCTTCACATAGGAAGGTAGGGATATCGTGGAGGTGTGCAGGGCAGTAGAAGGCGTCTTGGCGCAGAGGTGCCCATGGCCGCACTGCACTCCAGCAGAAGACTTGTCTCAGCGGCTCCCAGAGCTGGACTCAAAAGAAGCCGCCTGTTCTCACTAGCTGGTGTAGGAGGTGGACGGCAGTGTTTCGTGTTAGGCTGCACAATCACCAGCTCCGGGAAGCAGAGCTGGGACTTTGACCAGAATCCTCAGTGGTCCTAGGATCAAGCTTTCACTTGGAACTGGGGGCAGCGATGTGTGAGTGTCTATTCCGTGTGCTCCTTTCTGGGGTTTCAGCAGTCAAGGCTGCCACGTGGCCTTGTTGTGGTATAAACAGTTAAGGCCGACAGAAATCAGGTTTTGCCAGCCCAGGACACAGAGAGCACGGGATGCGTGCTCCCCCCACAGGGGAGCAGCAGGCTGTGACGTTTCCTTTTCCTCTCCTTTTTCCTCAGTGCAGAGAAAGTGCTTGATTTCTTGAAAAAGAATGACTGTAAGAGGAGGGA
The DNA here is from genome assembly GCA_006408585.1 of Antidorcas marsupialis. Classification (NCBI taxonomy): domain Eukaryota; kingdom Metazoa; phylum Chordata; class Mammalia; order Artiodactyla; family Bovidae; genus Antidorcas; species Antidorcas marsupialis. The sequence continues at coordinate 78,518 of SJYB01005179.1, forward strand.
CCCCCCCCCAGCCCCGCAGTGAGGTGACTCCTGTGTCCCTGGGTCAGGGGCCATGGTGGCCTTGAGGACTAGCTACTAGATCTGAAACAGAAGCAGGCGTACCTCTAGGCTGCCCTGGCAGCGCTGTCACTCTGGGGCGAGCAAACAGTTTGCTTGCGTGAGCATCACTAAAGAGAACTTAGCCCCTCCGCCGGACAGAAACATTTACTCTCTGCTACAGACCTCTGGGCTCCCCTGGCAGCTCAGTGGTAAGGAATCTGCCTGCCGATGCGGGAGACACGGGCTCAGTCCCTAGACTGCGAAGACCCCCTGGAGAAGGAAATGGCCACCCGCTGTAATATTCTTTTTTCTTCTTCTTCTTCGTCTTCTTCAGTATTCCTCTCTGGGAAATCTCATGAACAGAGGAGCCTGGTGGGCTACAGTCCATAGGGTCACAAAAGAGTCAGACGTGGCTGAGCGACTGAGTAACCACAGACCTTTAGCTTCCTATTGAGCCGCCAGAGCCAAGCGTCATCACAAGAGAAGGGATTTACTGAGCAGACTGAAGGGATGAGCTTCGATGCGGAAGTGAGTGTGCAGTGCCGTGCTCCCAGGTCACTTTCCTAAGGATGCTAATTCTGCAAACTGGGGTCGCCCCTCATCTCTCTGACCGGCCAGCATGGAGACTTAAAAGGGCAGAGCAGATCCTGGATTGACAATTTGTGCCACGTTGTTGAGCAGCTTCCCAACATCCCTGGTCTTCAATCTGTTCTGTGAAATGATTATACTAAACCAGACCTGGTTATACTAAACTAAGACCTGTCATACTGTGGGTCAGTAACTCATCAATGATATTAACTGAATGGTGAACAATTAAGACCAATAAAGCTAAACTTTCACTTAAGGTTGAGAGAACATCACCAAGAGATTTGTTTCTATTTTCATAGCATTTGGAAGTAGTAAGGGCTTTCAGACAGAAGTCTCTAAAGTCCCAGCTGTGTGACCTAACCTCTCTGGAACTTCTCTATGACTCAAATCCTCCTTGTGTAGAAGAAGGAGTGAGGGAATCTGACCCTCATGATTATTGTGTAGAGCAAGAGAAACACTGGATTTCAGTGACCAGCATAATACCAAGCACTAGTAAAGTCTTCACCAGTGACAATGATTATAACTTGAACCATAGAATTTGCTGCATATTGTAAAAGGCATATTCAAAGGGAATGTTATTATACTACTGTTGTCTGTATTTAAATATAAATTGGTAACACTGTATTTTATAACTTGTGCAGATGTGAATAACACTGCCTATTCATCATGCCATATTTAAGAATACACTAATGATTTCAGTATTAAAATTAGACCTTGAGGGATACATAAGAATCGTTGATATCACATGACAAGTGAATTACATCCTTTATTTTATTTAATTCTCACCAGTACATGAACTGTAGATACTGTCTTTTTACACAGAGTGAAAATGAAGTTCACAAATGTTAACCATTAATAACTTTCCAAAAGGATGAATCTCTCAAGGGATTAGAACTCAGTATTGATCTAGTATTGAAGTCATGTCTTTTTGATCCAGTACCCAGCGGACAGGACTGCTTTGCTCTCCACGTAGCTGCCTTCTTGGGTGGTTAAGGAGCCTGATCTCGTGCGCCTCTAAAGCCTTTGTTCTCGCTGTGATGTCTCTCTTGCAGGCTGAGACCCACAGATGCTGCTGCTGTGGAAAGAAATGTTGATGGAAATGAGAAATGGGGCAGCTGTCGAAGAGCTCCCCGTGGAGAGCTTCCCGCCGCCCAGCGCCTGGGCAGAGCCCTCTCCTTGGTGCCCTGCCGGCACGCCTGGCACCCACTCGGGCAGTACACTCAGTCACCATCAGCTGCGCTGACTCCAGGCTGCGGACGCCTGTGCGTGCTGCTCCACAAGTGCGGTTATTCCTAAGCTGTTGGTCATCTTTCTTTCAGGCAAACAACTTCCTTCGCCGCCTGCCTCACGCAGCCTTTGTGTTAGTGCTTCTGGGAGCAGCAGGCGTCCTCCTCCTAGCAGTGCTACCTCTGGACCGATGCTTGGCCGCGTACAGGCCTGTGTGTCCACAAGCAGCGTGCACCCGAGCACGTGCCGCCCCCTCTTGACAGCCTGCTGTGCTTTGGGGCTCACCGTTATTTCTGGTCTGGTGGTGAGGCTGTCCCAGTCATCTTTCTGCGGCCCCCAAGTCATCCCTCCCTTCTGTGACCTTGGCCCCCGATCCATCTCTCCTCCTCTGACAACAAACTTGAAATGTTTGCCTTTACCCTGGCTTTGTGGGTCCTTTTGACACCCCTCACCGTAACCATCATCGTGGAAGCAACCCAGTAGCCACAATCCTGGGACTCCCTTCAGCCGAGGAGCGACAGAAAGCTTTCCCCACCTGCCCCCTCCCCTCACTGTCCTCTCTCTGCGGTGCGGCAGCTGTGTTCATGTGTGTTTATATCTGTGAAACCGAAGCAGGTGAGCAGGCTGGACTCCAACACAGTGGTGACCCCGCAGCTGAACCCCGTCATCCACACCCTGAGGAACGAGCAGGCCCACCGGGCTCGGAGGGAAATGATGCTCAGGATGAAAATATCAAGCTAGAAAAAAATCATGGTCTTGGAGTGGAAGGCTTCAGAAAGCCATTTGTCTTCCCTCCAGACGCTGTAGCAGTCCCCCGAGCTGTTGCGGGAGGTCTGCGGCAGGCCTTGCCTGATCCCTGTGAACGCATCCCCACCACTGAAGATCTGTTTCTCAAGGCCACTCTTCACCTGGGCGTGCATGAATGTTTTCTCCCTAAGTCTGCCACGCACTGATGACATTTGACTTTGATTGTAAAATCCCTTACTCCACTTTCATTCTTCCCTCTGATATAAACCATGTTCTGAAGTCTCTGGAATTCAGTGGCTTGTGCTCCTTCTATCTCACTGCCATCTGGCCCAAATGGCAACCCACCGCGGCACTCCTGCCCGAGGAGCAGCCCGGGCAGACTGCCCGCGGGCGGCGGCCCACGGGGTGCAGAGCTGGCGGGGCTGAAGCGCCGCGCACGCATGCGCCGTCCATCACCATCACTCGCCAGCCGCGCGGCACCACGTGGTGCGGAGCCCACCTGCGAGGCGGGAGACGTAGGAGACGCGGGTTTGGTCCTCAGGTCGGGAAGACCGCCTGGAGAAGGGTATGGCCGCTCCCTCCAAGCGCCCATAAGGGAAACGACGACTCTCCTACCAGGGCTCAGGTCTGCATGCCCTTCACGCCTGCCTCAAGGGAATAACGGCCATGGTGCCCTTCATAATGGGGTACAGAGAGCTTGCACCCGATGTGCTCCTCATTGCTGTGTTTAGATAGCTTAGCTACACATGTATGAATCACCTTCACACATTGCTGAAAGAAATAGAACCGTGTTAGCTCTCAGACCATCCTCTAAGGAGGGGGATTAACTACAGCATTCCACAGCTGATCAATGCTTCTATTTTCTAAATAATTTATTCCAACTCCAGTTGCAAAATGTATACTTATGATGGGTTCTTATCCTAAAATTGTTACTACAGAATGGGTGTGCTCATCAGTGAAATGGAGCACTTAATCCACACTTGTCGGATCGCTTCCAAAGTCACAAGGCAATGACATCTAAATTATTTGCTTATCAGCCTACCTCATGTTACTAATGAAAATAATTTAAACAGTTTTTTCTGGTAGACTTGTGGTGTCAGCTACAAGGTTATCTTCTGAATGATAACTTCTTTTAAAACCAACATTTCTATTATCTCAGTTCTCATCCTTTGTGTGCTTTTAGCTCTGATTTCCAGGATAGAAATGTGTCTGATTCATTTCCAGAGGAAATACCTCTAGATTAATACTGTTTTCCTTCTCTCTTGTTTGCTTTTTAACCCAAACTCTGAGATTAAATAGTCACAAATGAATTTTATGAAATATGTCCTACACCGTGGTTGAATCATACTTGGCCTTAAAGGTCATGTTACAAAGTTCATATTTCATCTTACTGACAATGAAGAGGTATCAAATGCATTCTAAAAATATCACGGGCATGTTCTGATTAGCTGTGTATTTAATTCATAGCTGTGGATGTTGTATGAAAAAGACATTGGAAAAACCAAGATGTAAGGGGAGAGCGGATACAAAGACTGTTGCAGAAATCAAGAGAAAGAGAACAATGGCTTAGGGAGCTGGCAGTAGAAATGGAATGCAAAGGGCCGGCTAGTAGGTTCTGAAACAGTCTGCGTGCTGACGCTCCTGCTGCCCTCCTTTAACTGGTCAGCTTCCGAAAGTACTTAAGTCCTGTTATCCACAGCATGTGGAGACTGAGCCAGACAATCTCAAGTCCACTTGAAAATGACTCAAGATGTCATAGGAGCATGGAAATAATGTTCCACCCTGAGAGATAAACTACTGAAAAGTGTATTGAAGTCGTTGATGTTTAGTATTTTATTAATAAGTCGAGGAATCAAGAAATGACAGGAAGCCTTCTTAAGTTTAATCAAGATTTGATTATAATTTATTATACTTAAACTATTCAGATGTACTTTATGTTACTTAAGATAGAATATGACTGAGTGGTGGACTTGATGAAGAGAAGAATGAGCCCCAGGAGCCAGAATTTAATTTACGACTCTAGCCTGGTCATTGCTAGCTACACGTGCTACCCAAGGAGGACAGACTCCAGCGTGCAGATTCATGCACTAGGCTCTGGGGCTGTAAAACATTTTATTGAGACAAGTCCTCTAACCTAATTCTGCATGAGAGATATTTCCATTCATAACATTTAAGATAATGTTATTGAAGTATGACTGACAGAAAAGTGATAGATATTTAATGTACGTTATTTGATGTGTTTGGAGAGGCATGGACATCTGTGAAATCATCACTAACAAATCACCTCCAAAGGCTTCCTCTTGCCATCTTTGTTCGTAGACTATACTGTATTCTATATCACAGGCCCTATGTGCACATATCTCCAGAAATTATTTATTTCGTAAAACTGAACCTTTGTATCCCTTGATCAATACCTCCCTATTTCTCCCTCACCCAAGCCCTGACCATCACCATTCTATTCTCAGCTTCTATGGGTTTGATTAAACTCCAGACATATATGAAATCATACAGTGTTGCTCCTTCTTGTGTCCGGCTTATCTTACTTGGAAGGGCGTCCCCAGGTACATCCATGTTTTCACAAATGCCAGGATTGTTTTCTTTCCATTTTAAGGCTGAATAAATTTTCCTTAAGTGCTCATGCTTGTGTGTGCTCAGCCATGTCTGACTCTTCGCAGCCCCATGGACTGTAGCCTGCCAGGCTCCTCTGCCCATGGAACTTCCCAGGCAAGAGCAGAGGAGCGGGTTGCCATTTCCCTGTACAGGGCATCTTCCAGACCCAGGGATCAAACCTGCATCTCTTACACTGGCAGACGGATTCTTGAGCGCTGCGCCACCTGGGAAGAGTGTTCTCTCTTTTCCCCGTGTTTCAGTTCAGTTCAGTAGCCCAGTCATCTCTGATTCTTTGCAACCCCATAGACTGCAAGCACACCAGACTTGCCTTGTTTATCATTCAAAAAATATATATATACATCAGCTCTTAGTTTCGCTTAACTTTTTCATTCTTTTTGTTTATTTCCTTAATTTCAGCTTTGATCTTTGTTATTTCCTTCCTTCTATTGACTTTCAACTTAGTCTATTCACTTCTAGTTTCTTAAGCTGTAAAGTTGGGTTGATTACTTGATATCTTTCTCTTTTTTAACATAGTCATTCTCCATCACACATTTCCCTCTCAGAATTGCTTTCCCAACATGTCATAAATTTTGGTATGTTGTGTCTTCATTTCCATTTGTTTCAAAATATTTTTTGTTTCTCCTTGACTTCGCCTTGACTATGAGTGTTTGGGAATATGTTGGTTGTTTTTCACATATTTGTAGATTTTCTCATTTTCCTCATGTTCTTGATTTCTAGTTTCAAACAATGGTGATCAGAAAATATACTTGATATTATTTTAGTCTTTAATTTTGCTGAGACCTGTTTTCTGATCTTGTGGTGTATCCTGGAGGACGATGTGTGCACACTTAAGAATAATATGCGTTCTGCCGCCTGGACGGACGGGATGCTCCTTAAATGTCTGTCAGGCTCATTTGATCCAGCATATGGTTCAGGTCACTTCCTGGTTGATTTTCAGTCTGCATGATTCGATGAAATCATCACAATGATGAGAGTGGGGTGTTGCAATCACTACCTGTATTATTGTCTATTTCTCCCTCAGTTCTGTTAGCATTTGCGTAATATGTTTAGGTGCTTCAGTGTTTGGTACATATGCAGCATGTATATATATGATGGTTTTATATATACACACACACACACACACACACACACAATTGTTATGTCATCTTGGTGCACTGACTTTATCACTATGGAATGACCTTCTTTGTCTCTTGTTACCAACCCAGTGCCCCCCATGCCAACACTAGCGGCAGCAATGGCACCTGCAGGTCTAAGGCAGCGGAAACCCCGGGGCTCAAGCAGCACCAATGGGGGCGTGAGCATCACTCTGGCAGAGACACCGGAAGGTAGAAAGTGCAGATTCTCAAATGTAGCCAGAGGCAGCGCAGGTAGGAAAACCCAGAGACTTGCGCTATACTGCCACCCGCGGAAAAACAAAAGAAAGGTCTCTAATTACCAATCTGTTGACTTGTTAGAATCAAAGTAAACACATCTTTGCCTAAACGAGAATAGTGTTCATTACGTGACGTGGACTGGCTGAGGAACAGCTCATTAAGTAAGCATCGTGAAAAACCACAGTAACACAGCATCGCAAAAAGAAGGTGACAATTCTTCAGAAACCAAGCTTAAAGTCATGGAAGACTGTGATGTACCTGATAGAGAATTCAAAATAGTGGTCCTAAAAACTCAATTAGCTGTAAGAAAACTCAGGAAGGCAGTTCAATGAGCTCAGGAATAAAGTTAATGAAAGAAGAAAATGTTTACCAAAGACACTGACACGCTCGAAACAAGCAGGCAGAATCCTGGAGCTGAAGAACCTGGTAAACGGAATGAAGAGCCCGTCAGGAAACCCGGAAACCAGAGCAGACCACGTGGAAGAGAGACTCGGCAAGCTCAGGAACAGAAGTCCAGAAGACGGCGGGGGAGTGGGTGGACGTGGAGTACCTCTCCCCACGGATACATCAGGAACACACCTTGAGACACAGAAGTGCATGCAGAACTCCAGCTGAGAGCGGACAGGAGTCCCTGACCAGCGGGAAAGAATACACAGCAAACTCCGCGGGATGAAGGCGCTAGGGGAAAGACGGGAGTGTTACAGGACGGAGCAGCCCTCCACGGGTGGGGGGACTGAAGCAGGGGTCTGATCCCCACGCCAGGGCAACTGTCTGAGTCAGAAGAGAAATATTTAAGGCTGAGAGCGCAACAGCTGATGTGTGGCGGCCTAAACGGAATGAGAATCAGGCAGTCCGTGCCGGAACCATGCACACCATACACATCGCAGACAGGAGCGCTGGCCTCCTGGAAGGAAGGGAGCTGGAGTCTGGGGACTGTGGAGCAATCCCAGGGTGGAGGCTGCTCTGGATTACAGACAGATTGAGGGGATCTGAGGGAGGAGGTCCTGGTGGGAAATGCCCGTGGAGGAAAGCGGGCAGCCCCGGAAGCAGAGCGGTTCTGCTGAGCCGCGAGTAGGGGTGGAGCCATCTCCACAGCCTGCCTCTCCCCGCAGCCATCCCCGCAGCCATCCCCGCAGCCATCCCCGCAGCCAGCATCGGCAGCTGAACAAGAGAGGGGCTGGCCCGGCAGATGCCTGACACACTGAAACACGGAGAAGGGCCCCACCCAGGGTGCCCCTTCAAGCGCCTGACCTGCCGATCTACAGAGCAGGACCCCAGTCAGGGGGCCCCCGCTATGTGCCTGAATGGGCGGAGCAGTAGAGACAGACTGGCTAAAGAGCCATTCTGATCACCAGCTGCTGCCGCTGCTGCTGCTGCTAAGCTGCTTCAGCCGTGTCCCACTCTGTGCAACCCCACGGACTGCAGCCCACCAGGCTCCCCCGCCCATGGGATGCTCCAGGCAAGAGCACTGGCGCGGGGTGCCATCGCCTTCCCATCAAATACGCTAATCCTCCTCGAATCCTTGCTTGCAGGTCTACTTCTGACTAATTCAAATCAGACGCTGATTTTTCTCCTACTACCTAGTTCATTTCTTCAAAAATTCACAACTTTTTTTTCTGGTTTCAAAACAGAGCTTTAATAATTACGTGGTATAGTCAGAAACTCACAACTTTTGTCCATATTTATCTACACAGTAGGTGCTTCCCAGGTGCTCAGTGATAATCTGCTTGTCAGTGTCGGAGACTCAGGAGACTCGTGCGCGATCCCTGGGTTGGGAAGATCCCCTGGAGGAGGGCATGGCAACCCACACCAGTATTCCTGCCTGGAAGAATCCCATGGACAGAGGAGTCTGGTGGACTACAGTCCATGCGGTCACAAAGGGTGAGACCAACTGTGCGACCAAGCATGCCCTACATAGTAATAATACGGCTTCCTGGCGGCTCAGCGGTGAAGAACCCCGCTGCCAGGGCAGGCGACTCGGAGACCCGAGTTCCCTCCCTGGGTCAGGAAGACCCCCTGGAGAAGGGAATGGCAAGCCATTTCAGGAATCTTGCCTGGGAAATCCCATGAGCAGCGGAGCCTGGCAGGCTACAGTCCAGGGGGTCACAAAGAGTTGGACATGGCTGAGCAACAGAGCACTCACATGCGTGCACACACCCACACACAAACAACACACACACAATAATATGAAGGTTCTTCTGTGAATCAATCCTTTATCTGAATTTACATGGGCTTCTGCATGAGGAATGTCTTTCACATCAAAAAAACTGACTTATAAAAAGTTCATCAAGGACTTTTTCACCAAGGTAAAGGGCCTCCTTTTTAAATTAAAATACCCTGGACATAACACAACAAAGAACCATAGAAAGATTCTGAAAGAGTAGAAAAAAGCAGTGGACTGCCTAGGGACAGTCTTGAAGAACAGCATGCCAGTCCTTTCCCCGGGTTTCCTTATTGCCTCTCGTATTTCCCAGACAGGGTGCAGCAGAATCCTCCAGCATAGAATCGCCAGAGGGTAGATTTTTTAAAATGTTTCACAGAAAAAACAGTCTGTGCCCCCTAGCCAAAGGACTGAGAAGACAATGGCCTAATAGAAAAGGAATCTTTATCAGTACCAATCTTACTCCAACTTCATGCCAACCTGAAAAACCACACCTTCCTCATCAAGGTTGACCAGTGATTTGTGCTTCCCCACATATTCATGATAAGAAATAAACGTAAATAAATTCACAGCAAGCCAGGAGCAGAGAGAAACAATCTCAATTTGACAAAAAAAGAACATCTACGAAAAAGAGGTAACATCATACTTTATGTTCAAAGACTAAAAGCTTCCTCTCTGAGATAGAGAACATGACAACTCTGGAAGTTCTAGCCGCTGCTGTAAGACGAGAAAAAGAAATCAAAGGCACAGACTGGAAAGAAAGAAAGAAAACTGTTTCTGTTGGGAAAGTATATAAGTATCTACAGAGACAACCCTAAGCAACGTGAAGAAGTTTCACTAGAGCTAATGAGTGATTTCAGCATAGACACAGGGTGCAAGGCCAGCCCCCCAAAGGAAACTGCTGGTTTATATAATCACAATAAAGCTGTGGAAACAAAACACATTGCCATTTATAATCTCTCCAAAGAAATAAAACACTTGGGTAGAAATCTAACAAAATATGTACATAATCTACGTGTGGAAAGCTAGACTACTGCAATGAAAGAAATCAGTTCAGTTAGTTCAGTTCAGTCAGTCAGTTCTGTCCGACTCTTTGCAACCCTCATGAATCACATCACACCAGGCCTCCCTGTCCATCACCAGCTCCCTGAATTCACTCAGATTCATGTCCATCGAGTCAGTGATGCCATCCAGCCATCTCATCCTCGGTCGTCCCCTTCTCCTCCTGCCCTCAATCCCTCCCAGCATCAGAGTATTTTCCAATGAGTCAGCTCTTCGCATGAGGTGGCGAAAATACTGGAGTTTCAGCTTTAGCATGATTCCTTCCAAAGAAATCCCAGGGCTGATCTCCTTCAGAATGGACTGGTTGGATCTCCTTGCAGTCCAAGGGACTCTCAAGAGTCTTCTCCAACACCACAGTTCAAAAGCATCAATTCTTCGGCGCTCAGCCTTCTTCACAGTCCAACTCTCACATCCATACATGACCACAGGAAAGACCATAGCCTTGACTAGGCGAACCTTTGTTGGCAAAGTAATGTCTCTGCTTTTGAATATGCTATCTAGGTTGGTCATAACTTTCCTTCCAAGGAGTAAGCGTCTTTTAATTTCATGGCTGCAGTCACCATCTGCAGTGATTTTGGAGCCCAGAAAAATAAAGTCTGACACTGTTTCCACTGTTTCCCCATCTATTTCCCATGAAGTGATGGGACCAGATGCCATGATCTTCGTTTTCTGAATGTTGAGCTTTAAGCCAACCTTTTCACTCTCCACTTTCACTTTCATCAAGAGGCTTTTTAGTTCCTCTTCACTTTCTGCCATAAGGGTGGTGTCATCTGCATATCTGAGGTTATTGATATTTCTCCCGGCAATCTTGATTCCAGCTTGTGTTTCTTCCAGTCCAGCATTTCTCATGATGTACTCTGCATATAAGTTAAATAAACATGGTGACAATATACAGCCTTGACGTACTCCTTTTCCTATTTGGAACCAGTCTGTTGTTCCATGACCAGTTCTAACTGTTGCTTCCTGACCTGCATACAGATTTCTCAAGAGGCAGGTCAGGTGGTCTGGTATTCCCATCTCTTTCAGAATTTTCCACAGTTTATTGTGATCCACACGGTCAAAGGCTTTGGCATAGACAATAAAGCAGAAATAGATGTTTTTCTGGAACTCTCTTGCTTTTTCCATGATTCAGCAGATGTTAGCAATTTGATCTCTGGTTCCTCTGCCTTTTCTAAAACCAGCTTGAGCATCTAGAAGTTCGTGGTTCACATATTGCTGAAGCCTGGCCTGGAGAATTTTGAGCATTACTTTACTAGCATGTGAGATGAGTGCAATTGTGTAGTAGTTTGAGCATTCTTTGGCATTGCCTTTATTTGGGATTGGAATGAACACTGACCTTTTCCAGTCCTGTGGCCACTGCTGAGTTTTCCCAATTTGCTGGCATATTGAGTGCAGCACTTTCACAGCATCATCTTTCAGGATTTGAAACAGCTCAACTGGAATTCCAGCACCTCCACTAGCGTTGTTCGTAGTGATGCTTTCCAAGGCCGACTTGACTTCACATTCCAGGATGTCTGGCTCTAGGTGAGTGATCACATCATCATGATTATCTGGGTCGTGAAGCTCTTTTTTGTACAGTTCTTCTGTGTATTCTTGCCTCCTCTTCTTAATATCTTCTGCTTCTGTTAGGTCCATACCATTTCTGTCCATTACTGAGCCTATCTTTGTATGAAATGTTCCCTTGGTATCTCTAATTTTCTTGAAGAGATCTCTAGTCTTTCCCATTCTGTTCTTTCCCTCTTTTTCTTTACATTGATTGCTGAAGGAGGCTTTCTTATCTCTCCTTGCTATTCTTTGGAACTCTGCATTCAGATGCTTTATCTTTGCTTTTCACCTCTCTTCTTTTCACAGCTATTTGTAAGGCCTCCCCAGACAGCCATTTTGCTTCTTTGCATTTCTTTTCCATGGGGATGGTCTTGATCCCTGTCTCCTGTACAATGTCACGAACCTCCATCCATAGTTCATCAGGCACTCTTATCTATCAGATCTAGTCCCTTAAATCTATTTCTCACTTCAACTGTATAATCATAAGGGATTTGAATTAGGTCATATCTGAATGGTCTAGCGGTTTTCCCTACTTTCTTCAGTTTAAATCTGAATTTGATCATAAGGTGTTCATGATCTGAGACACAGTCATCTCCTGGTCTTGTTTTTGTTGATTGTATAGAGCTTCTCCATCTTTGGCTGCTAAGAATATAATCAGTCTGATTTCAGTGTTGACCATCTGGTGATGTCCATGTGTAGAGTCTTCTCTTGTGTGGTNTCATGATCTGAGCCACAGTCAGCTCCTGGTCTTGTTTTTGTTGACTGTATAGAGCTTCTCCATCTTTGGCTGCAAAGAATATAATCAATCTGATTTGGATGTTGACCATCTGGTGATGTCCACGTGTGGAGTCTTCTCTTGAGTTGTTGGAGGCAGGTGTTTGCTGTGACCACCGCGTTCTCTTGACAAAACGCTCTTACCCTTTGGCCTGCTTCATCTGTACTAGGCCAAATTTGCCTGTTACTCCAGGTGTTTCTTGACTTCCTACTTTTGCGTTCCAGTCCCCTATATTGAAAAGGACATCTTTTTTGAGTGTTAGTTAGGAATCAAAGAAGCCTAAATAAGTGAGGAAACTTAACAGTGTTCATGAATTGGGAGATTCAACTGATTAATGATGTAGGATCTTTCCAAATTGTTCAACAGGTTTTAGGCAATTTTTAGCAAAATCTCAGAAAAGTTTTTGTAAACATAGACAAACTTACTCTAAAAATTATATTGATCGGCCTGGGCCATATAATGTTTTTTTAGTCTTGAAAAATAAAGAAAATAGGAGTGATTCTTCTATTCGGTATTAATTTTTATTGTGTAGGTACAGGAATCAAGACAGTGTGATACTGGTGGAGACATAAACACACAGATTGGTAGAACAGACTAGGTAAACCAGAAATAGACCTTTAACAATAAGCCCAACTGATTTTTGACAAAGATAAATAATAGTTCAATGGAGGAAGGATAATTTTCTAACAAATGATAATGGATCAATTAGACATTCACAGGCCAAAGAAAACTTCAGTCTAAGCCTGACAGCTTATACAAATACTGACTCAAAATGGATTACAGACAAACTTAAAACATGCAAAAAAATTTTAGGAAATATAAGAGGAAAGGAAATTTTGGGAATCTAGGGCTAAGCAGCTCTTAGGCGTAATATCAATGTATGATCTATACGATGAAAAGCTTGTGAGTGAGACCACATCAGATCTGTGGAGACTGGTAGAAATAGCCCTTTTATCTAATGCACAGAAACCAACAGAGAACTCTCAGGAGGCCCCTACCTTCAGATCAGGCTCAAAAATTACCCACCTTATTTCTACTTTGGAGAAAGGAGTGACACAGACGTGCCTGTCCTTGGAAAACCGTGACCCCAGGACTGCTTACAATCAAACCGTTTCCTACTTAAAAACCTAAATCACCAAACACTGTTTTGACAGTCTAAAATTCTTCCTAATGAGATTATACCTTAAATATAATTTACTTTCTCAGAACAAGCTAAAAGGAAGCCAGGCCCTCAGGTTCGACACACTGAAATTCCAGTGCATATCACGTGCACGCCCACACACGCCCACACGCACGCACACATGCACACATGCACGCACACGCGCACGCACACACGCGCACAGACACGCACACGCACGCACGCACACACACGCACGCACACGCACACACACACACGCACGCGCACACACACGCACACACGCACGCACAGACGTGACTGAGCCGAGTCTCCACTAGGGCCAGTTGTCTTCCGATGGAGGTCACTTCCTCAGTGAGCCTGTAAACATGATCACTGACTCCATTTACATCCACTTTTTAATTATTGATGCGCTCATTTTCCTTTTAAAGTTTTCCAAGTATGAGTTCTATTAGTTCTTGCTACCTAACATGTCAACCAGAATTTGCCTTAACAGGGAAGACATGTTAAGGGAAGCAGTTCCCACACCTTAAGGTCACGTGAACTTAAGGAGAAAATACCGCTTAGATGGGAAGAAAGCATTTCCTACTGGCATCACCTGCCTTTCAACAAACGGTTGAATCCAGAACTTGGCAACATCAGTTAGAGAAAAATAAGTGCACAGGTTTAAACTTGCTTACCTTAATTGTCCTCTCTCTCCTTAACAGGGCAGGGGACCACCGGGATTGTAGACCAAAGGTTCCCACCAGAGAACACAGTGCCATGCATTTTCTCAGTTGTTCCCCTTTGATCTTCAGGTTTTTAAACAGTTTTGCCAACCATATGAACTTGAGTTATTTAGTAATTATATATGTCATTAACATTACCATTTTTTATTTCCTTTTCATCCAGAGTAGACTTTAACCAAACATCCAGAATTATTATGCTGCTGCTAAGTGACTTCAGTCGTGTCTGACTCTGTGTGACCCCAGAGATGGCAGCCTACCAGGCTCCTCTGTCCCCGGGATTCTCCAGGCAAGAACACTAGAGTGGGTTGCCATTTCCTTCTCCAATTATTATGCTAGGAAATCCTATAAAACACTTTCTTCGTTGCCGTTATAAGTAATAAAGTTACAGAAATATGAAAAAAATGTGCTTTTGTCTGTGTTTTAAGAAGTTAAAGAAAATTTTATTAATAATGTTTGATACAGCCAAAGATGATACACTACAGAGCTCACCTTAACCACCTGGAGATACACTGAGTTGTTACTACACTCACATCAACAGGCCCAGAGAAGAACCAGTGAGCGTACAGCGGATTCATTTAATTTGCTTCTTAAAATTCAAGCCTGAATATCTAATGGTAAAGAACAGTTGTATTTTTCGTAGGCATCAGAAGATGAAAGCATCAGAAGTATCATGAATGACATTTATTAAATCTGATTGGCAACACTTGAATTATTACCTTAAAGATATTGTATCTTATGATTTATGTATAGTAGTTGCTCCATAAATGTTGTTTGAATTGAATTCCCATAAGACCAGTCAGAAAATCAAGGCAGCTATCATCAGCACAACACAGAGAACAAAGGAAATTTTCAAATAAAGGAAGATGGTTTCGCAGGTGGCCGGGGGGAAGACTCTGCGTGCCAGTGCGGGAGACTCAGGAGACACAGGTTTGATCCCTGGGTTGGGATGCCATGCGGGAGGAAATGGCAGCTTACTCCAGTATTCTTGCCCAGGAAATCCCAGGGGCAGACGAGCCTGGTGGGCGACAGTACAAGGGGTCACAAACAGCGTGACTGAGCGACGGAGCGCACACATGAGACCGGACTGCAGAATGAAGACAGTGCCCATCCAGCCGAAGAGCAGCGCAGGCTAGACCGCCAGGCGGGGAGCTGCTCGAGGACAGGCCTTGCCAATGGGGGGAAGCTGAGCCAGAGGGGCAAGAGGATCCCCTTCGCCTCCAAACTCTATTTCTGCCACCTCGCCCTCGACAGTGTGTCCCTCCGAGCCCGGTGGGCCTGCTCGTTCCTCAGGGTGCGGGTAACAGGGTTCAGCTGCGGGGTCACCACCGTGGTCACGAGGCAGCCTCCGTGCTGGAGTCCAGCCTGCTCGCCTGCTTCGCTCTCAGGTGCATGGACGCAGCTGCCGCACATCAGAGAGGACCGTGAGGGGAGGGGCAGGTGGGGGAGCTTTCTGTCGCTCCTCGGCTGAAGGGAGTCGCAGGACGGTGACGACTGTGTTGCTGTATGCAATGGTGGTCACAGCGAGGGAAAGCAGACTGAGAAACGGAGCAACAAAGAGGAAACAGGCTCCAACAGAGCCGGTGTCAGAGCAGGAGAGATGGATTAGGGAGCCAAGGCCACAGAAGAGAGGAGGGATGATACGGGGCCACAGAACGGTAACTGGGAAACCTTGAGCATCAGACAAGTGATTAAGATGAAGGACAAAGACTAGCACAAGAACATCAGGAGGAAACTAACCCTCAGGTTCATGATGGGTGCCTAGAGCAGAGGCTTGCAGATGGCCAGGTACCGCTCCAACGACATCACTGCCATGAGAAAGAAAATCACTGCACCAAGAAATAAAAAGAAGAAGACTTGTGTGAGACGGGCAGGAAAGGGAATTGATTGCCTTCCTGAAAGGAAGATGGGCGGCAGTTTAGGAATAACTGTGGTCATGAAACAGCACTCGCAGGAGGAGAAAGTGCTCAGCGAAACACGCATAGGCGCCTGGAGGCGACGGTCAGCCCAGGTGACGCGGATCATGACCATGTTCCCACGACAGAGGCCAGGCATGCGAGGAGGTGCACCAGGAAGAGGAGGCTCCCCAAGCGCTGGGCAGCAGGAAACGCCCCAGGACGAGCTCCTGGAGGGCAGACTCATTTTCACCCCATAGTCCTCTCTGTTTCTCTGCCATCATTCTCTGCCTAACCTGTAAAGCAGAAAATACTCTCGGTGAAGAATAAAGAATGTAAATGATGTCAACTTTAAATAATAGAAAAACACTACTTTATGCTACATTTTTGAATGAGATCATTCCATATTTTGAAATATTTTACCGTGTGATATTCTATTATCATTACATTATTATATTAATAATAATGTTATTAAATTATAAAATTTAAGACTTATTTTTACTTTTGCTAATAACTTTCAATGTGTCACTTAACTTTTTTGGAAAATAATATCTGTAAGTGACAGTCCACAAGATAAACAACACAAAATGAAAATGATTTTTTGCACACGCATACACAATTAGTGGTTTAACAGTGAAAGCTATCATCCTGCAGAAATGCGCCACGGACTCACTTTGTTCACTCTATGCTTCAGCAAGACACGCAGTGGAGGAACACTCCTGTGCACTGATGTTAGCCCTTTGAAAATAGAAAATGTGAAAGAGCCATTTTCTTATTACCATGTTTCAAATCAGTTATTTTCCTGAAGTCTGTTCAGCCTGAGTTCTTCTTTCAAGACCCTAGGGTGAGCAATAAAGGTAGTATATTATACTACCATAACCACCTAGTCTGTGGGTTTAGAGAAACCGGATCTAAATTTGAGAGGGAAATGGTTTCATGACTTGCTTATTCAGATTCAGTGAACACACATGAAGTGGGTGAATCAGATCCCCTCACACTCTACCGACTAGCAGAATGCTAGTGTTTCATTCTGCTATTAGTTATAGATTACTCTTCAACGTTCTTTTTTCTGGGAATTTTTTTTTTTTTACATTGTAAGCATTCAGTTGGAGAAGGCAATGGCACCCCACTCCAGTACTCTTGCCTGGAAAATCCCATGGACGGAGGAGCCTGGT
>SJYB01005179.1:95634-131386 GCA_006408585.1 Antidorcas marsupialis
TTCTTTTTTCTGGGAATTTTTTTTTTTTTACATTGTAAGCATTCAGTTGGAGAAGGCAATGGCACCCCACTCCAGTACTCTTGCCTGGAAAATCCCATGGACGGAGGAGCCTGGTAGGCTGCAGTTCATGGGTCGCGAAGAGTCAGACACAACTGAGGGACTTCACTTTCACTTTTCAGTTTCTTGCACTGGAGAAGGAAATGGCAACCCACTCCAGTGCTCTTGCCTGGAGAATCCCATGGGCGGAGGAGCCTGGTGGGCTGCAGTCCATGGGGTCGCACAGAATCGGACACGACTGAAGCGACTCAGCAGCAGCAGCAGCAGATATTCAGCATGGCAGAATTAAACCTGTTCTCATTGCAGTCACTAGAGGAACAAAATGCCAGTGCCCAGCTAGGATCCAAGCATATTGGCATAATCTTCGGAAAGGGGTCAGTGCTTGGATAAATAACTAACCATAATTCAATTGCATTTCACTTAATCCCTTCTGGCCAGATCTATCACTCAATGATCCACATTAGAAACTTAAGCGTAGCCAGTCTCTGGCTGAGATTCCTGGCCTGCCGGATTGCAAGCCAGCCCCACGATCAAGTCTTCACCACGAAGCAGCTTGCAGGAAACTGTTTTGTTGACAATGTGCTTCTCTTCTTAAAAACAAGCCAGGATGTNGCATTGGAGAAGGAAATGGCAACCCACTCCAGTGTTCTTGCCTGGAGAATCCCAGGGATGGGGGAGCCTGGTGGGCTGCAGTCCGTGGGGTCGCACAGGGTCGGACACGACTGAAGCGACTCAGCAGCAGCAGCAGCAGATATTCAGCATGGCAGAATTAAACCTGTTCTCATCGCAGTCACTAGAGGAACAAAATGCCAGTGCCCAGCTAGGATCCAAGCATATTGACATAATCTTCGGGAAAGGGGTCAGTGCTTGGATAAATAACTAACCATAATTCAATTGTATCTCACTTAATCCCTTCTGGCCAGCTCTATCACGCAATGATCCACATTAGAAGCTTAAGCATAGCCAGTCTCTGGCTGAGATTCCTGGCCTGCCGGATTGCAAGCCAGCCCCGCGATCAAGTCCTCACCACGAAGCAGCTTGCAGGAAACTGTTTTGTTGACAAGGTGCCTCTCTTCTTAAAAACAAGCCAGGATGTTTTTCCGAGGCTAATGGAAAAGGGTAAAAAACACTTTTAGTTGAAATATACCTTTCTTGGACCTCATGCNAGTGCCCAGCTAGGATCCAAGCATATTGGCATAATCTTCGGAAAGGGGTCAGTGCTTGGATAAATAACTAACCATAATTCAATTGCATTTCACTTAATCCCTTCTGGCCAGATCTATCACTCAATGATCCACATTAGAAACTTAAGCGTAGCCAGTCTCTGGCTGAGATTCCTGGCCTGCCGGATTGCAAGCCAGCCCCACGATCAAGTCTTCACCACGAAGCAGCTTGCAGGAAACTGTTTTGTTGACAATGTGCTTCTCTTCTTAAAAACAAGCCAGGATGTTTTTCCGAGGCTAATGGAAAAGGGTAAAAAACACTTTTAGTTGAAATATACCTTTCTTGGACCTCATGCAAAATTAATGGATGCCTAGTGTCCTAAATTAATAGGAAATTACTAAGGCTCCACTTTTTAAAAGGACACATTTCCAAACTCCGGACTTAACCTGCATCATAGTTTTTCCCGTGAGGACCTGATAAATTCTGCACCACTAAGACAAGAGAAGCTGCCTCAATCACCCACCAGCACTTTCTGTGCTTGGAACACCTGGGCATATTTATCTCCACTCTACAATGCATCGTGAACATCAAACTTCTTTGGTTGTGTATCCATCCCAGAAGAGAGTCAAAAAGATGAAACGACAAAGGGCAATTTCTTGTTTAATGGCCCTGTTATCAGTCACTTTTCCATCAACCAGACACCCCACTTCATATAGGGAAAGATCACAGCAGTTGTAAGGAGAACACATTCAAATTCCTTGTGATATAATTGTCACAGGCTTACTAACCATCACCAGCGAGGATGCTCGGCATCCAGTGGACATTTGGAACTTTCAGATTCATTAGAGGGGATTTTTTTTTTTTAAAGGAATAGGAGCTAAACTCACAACAGAGTCCCAGAGGACATTTAACTGCTTCATATTTGGAAATGGAAAATTCCAGCTGATATATGTTATAATTACCCTTTCACTGCATATCTACTATCTTTCTCAATAGGCTGCATAGTCCTCTGCCAAAGTCCTTAAAGGTAGATTCTGCACAACTGCCCTAGAGTTGTAAAATTTATAGAATCACAAATTACATATATCAAGAAAGGCTTAAACAACAGAAACTCCTTTTTACATTAGAATTATCTTTGCTTTTTTGTTTTTAACCTGGTATTTTCCTTACTGAGGTATTATTTACATTCTATAAAATGTACCACATTTAACTGTGCATTTGTGCAAGCTGTCACCTCAGTCATGTCCAACTCTTTGTGACCCTATGGACTGTAGTCCACCAGACTCCTCAATCCATGGGATTCTCCAGCCAAGAACACTGGAGTGGGTTGCAATGCCCTCCTCCAGGAAATCTTCCCCACCCAGGGATCGCACCTGCCTCTCCTGCAGCTTCTGCACTGCAAACAGGTTCTTTACTGCTGAGTCACCAGGAATCCCACATTTCACTGTACAGATCAGTAATTTTTCATATGTGAACAGTCGTTTAACCACCAATGAATCTAACTACAAAACTACACAGCATTTCCATCTCATCATAAGTTTGCTTTGCCCCTTCTGAGTCACTAGTCCACATCAAGAGAAAACATCTTTGATTACTATCATCAGAATTTACTTTTGCCTGTTCTAGAAGATCACATAGATTGAACACAGCATGTGTTCCTTTTGTCAGCTCTTTTTCTCCAACAAGTTTCTAGGAGTTATCCAAACTATTTCATGTATCGACATTCTTTTCCATTGTTTTGTAGTAGTCCACTACGAAGTTTGTGTGTACGTCCACCACAGCTTTCCATGCCTCCACTGAAGGTCATTTTCCTTTCCAGTTAAGGGCTACTATAAATAAAGACATTGTAAATATTTTTATATAAGTCTTTTTAAAGTTATACCGTTCATTTTTTTCTGAGTATATAACTTGGAGTGCAGATACTGAATTAATTATGGAATAGTTCTCAACACTATAAGAGACTGTAAAACAGTTTCCAAAATTCGGTGTAGGGCTCTCCTGAACAATGCATGATACATGAAGGTGCTACGCATTCGCTCCAACACTTGACCTTGTGAGTTGTTTTTCTTAAGTATGGTTGATTTAAAACTATTATATTTCATTAGTTTCAGATGTATAGCAAAGTTATTCAATATTTTGTAGGTTATATTCCATTATCAGTTCAGTTCAGTCGCTCAGTCGTGTCTGACTCTTTGCGACCCCGTGAATCGCAGCACGACAGGCCTCCCTGTCCATCACCAGCTCCCGGAGTTCACTCAGACTCATGTCCATCGAGTCAGTGATGCCATCCAGCCATCTCATCCTTTGTCGTCCCCTTCTCCTCCTGCCCCCAATCCCTCCCAGCATCAGAGTCTTTTCCAATGAGTCAGCTCTTCGCATGAGGTGGCCAAAGTACCGGAGTTTCAGCTTTAGCATCATTCCTTCCAAAGAAATCCCAGGGCTGATCTCCTTCAGAATGGACTGGTTGGATCTCCTTGCAGTCCAAGGGACAGGGACTCTCAAGAGTCTTCTCCAACACCACAGTTCAAAAGCATCAATTCTTCAGCGCTCAGCCTTCTTCACAGTCCAACTCTCACATCCATACATGACCACAGGAAAAACCCATAGCCTTGACTAGACGGACCTTTGTTGGCAAAGTAATGTCTCTGCTTTTGGATATACTATCTAGGCTGGTCATAACTTTTCTTCCAAGGAGTAAGCGTCTTCTAATTTCATGGCTGCAGTCACCATCCGCAGTGATTTTGGAGCCCCCCAGAATAAAGTCTGACACTGTTTCCACTGTTTCTCCATCTATTTCCTATGAAGTGATGGGACCAGACGCCATGACCTTCATTTTCTGAATGTTGAGCATGAAGCCAACTTTTTCACTCTCCTCTTTCACTTTCATCAAGAGGCTTTTTAGCTCCTCTTCATTTTCTGCCATAAGAGTGGTGTTATCTGCATATCTGAGGTTATTGATATTTCTCCCGGCAATCTTGACTCCAGCTTGTGCTTCTTCCAGCCCAGCGTTTCTCATGATGTTCTCTGCATAGAACTTAAATAAGCAGAGTGACAATATACAGCCTTGACGTACTCCTTTTCCTATTTGGAACCAGTCTGTTGTTCTGTGTCCAGTTCTAACTGTTGCTTCCTGACCTGCACATAGATTTCTCAAGAGGCAGGTCAGGTGGCCTGGTATTCCCATCTCTTTCCGAATTTCCCACAGTTTATTGTGATCCACACAGTCAAAGGCTTTGGCATAGTCAATAAAGCAGAAATAGATGTTTTTCTGGAACTCTCTTGCTTTTTCACTGAGATTATAGGTTATTACAAGACAGTGGATATAACATCCAATGCTGTTCAGTATATCCATATTGCTTACCTATTTTTTATAGTGATTTGTATCTGCTAGTCCCATAACCCTAACTTTTCCCTGCGTGCTTTCCTCTCCCCTTTGATGACCACAGGTTTTTTTTTCTCATCTGTGAGTCTGTTTTCCTTGTGCATATACATTCATTTGTATTATTTCTTAGACTCTATATATAAGTGATCTTATATAGTATTTGTCTTTCTCTGACTTATTTCATTAAGCATAATATGCTCTAGGTCCATTCAAGTTCCTGAAAACGGCAGTATTTTATTCTTTTCATGGCTAATGTTTCATTGTACATATACTGCATCTTCTTAATCCATTCCTCTGTTGATGGGCAGTTGGTTTGCTCCCATGTCTTGATTATTGTAAATAGAGTTGTTGTGAACATCGGCGTGTATGTATATTTTCAAATTAGTTACACAGGGTTTTTTAAAATATATATCAGGAGTGGCGTTACTGGATCATATGATCATTCTGAGCTTCCCTGATAGCTCAGTTGGTAAAGAATCCACCTGCAGTGCAGGAGACCTGCATTTGATCTCTGCGTTGGGAAGATACCCTGGAGGAAAAAAAGGCTACTCACTCCAGTATTCTGGCCTGGAGAATTCCATGGACTGTATAGTTCTTGGGGTCACAGAGAATCAGACACGACTGAGTAACTTTCACTTTGGTTTCTCTGATAGCTCAGTTGGTAAAGAATATGCCTGCAATGTAGGAAACTCCAGGTTGATTCCTAGGTCGGGAAGATCCCCTGGAGAAGGGATAGACTACCCACTCCGGTATTCTTGGGCTTCTCTTGTGGCTCAGCTGGTAAAGAATCTGCCCGCAATGCGGGAGACCTGGGTTTGATCCCTGGGTTGGGAAAATCCCCTGAAGAAGGGAAAGCCTACCCACTCCAGTGTTCTGGCCTGGAGAAGTCCATGGACTGAGAGACTTCCACTTTCTTGGTCATTCTATTTTTAGTTTTTTAAGGAACCTCCTTACCGTTTTCCATAGTTGCTGCTGCTGCTAAGTCGCTTCAGACATGTCCGACTTTGTGCAACCCCGTAGATGACAACCCACCAGGCTCCGCCATCCCTGGGATTCTCCATGCAAGAACACTGGAGTGGGTTGCCGTTTCCTTCTCCTATGCAAGAAACTGAGAAGTGAAAGTGAAGTCACTCAGTTGTGTCTGACTCTTAGCGACCCCATGAACTGCAGCCCACCAGGCTCCTCTGTCCACGGGATTTTCCAGGCAAGAGCACTGGCGTGGGCGCCATTACCTTCTCCATTTTCCGTGGTGGACACACCTCTTTACAGTCCTACCAACAGTGTACGAGGGTTCCCTTTTCTTCACATCCTTTCCAAAATTTGTTATTTGTAGACCTTTTGATGACAGCCATTCTGACAAGTGTGAGCTGATACCTCATTATGGTTTTGAGGCCAGAGGCCACAGAAAAATTGGTTACTCAGGCCACAGTAGCCCAACTGAGGTACCCAGTAAGAAAAGTAGCCTTCCAAGCCAGTGGTTACTATGGCAACAGCTTCCTGTTGGCTCAAACGACAGAGAACCTGCCTGCAATGCAGGGGAACTGGATTTGATCCCTGGGTTGGGAAGATCCTCTGAAGAAGGGAATGTCTACCCACTCCGGTATTCTTGCCTGGCGAATCCCACAGACAGAGGAGCCTGATGGGCTACAGTCCCCAGGCTTGCAAACAGTCAGGCACAACTGAACGACTAACACCTTCACACTTTCTCCACATTGAGTCTTGCATCTCATTCTCCTTGTCTTTATCTTCAAGAAATCCAAAACCCACTTTACAGATTCTTTAAAAAGAGAGAATCTGGACAGGTTAGATAAGTCACAGAAAGCAACTAGTGTTCCCTTTTCTTCCTGAAAGAGGAAGACGTGTTATTCTTTGAAGACAATTCAGGAGGCCAACAAAAACATCCTTCAGATAAAACTAGCCAGTGAAAAGAGTCATAACATCATAATGTTGGCAGAGGCAGGAAGATGGTTGAGAGAGCTAAGTAGACTTCTACCATCTCCTTTCTTAATAACCAGTGTGTTTCCCAAAAGCCTTTCTCAAAGTGTTCAGAGTACAGGTCTTTTGTGTCCTTAGGGAGGTTCATTCCTGGGTATTGTATTATTTCTGATGTGATGGTAAATATAATCATTTCCTTAATTTTTCTTTCTGATATTTCATTGTATAGTGTATAGAAATGCAACAGATTTCTGCATATTGATTTTGTATCCTGCAAATCTATAGAATTCATTGATAAGCTCTAGTTTTCTATTAGTGTCTTCAGGATTTTCTATGTATGGTATCATGTCATCTGCAAACAGTGACAATTCCACTTCTTCCTTTCCAATTTGGATTTATTTTATTTCTTTTTCTTCTCTGATTGCTGTGTTATGCATTTCCAAGACTATATTAAAAATAGTGCCAAGTGAAAAAAGAAATGAGAAAAATAAAACAATATCATTTACACAAATTAATAATATATACACACAAAACAAATATCTCTTTTCACAAGAACACAAACTTTTTTTAATCTATATTAACACGGTTGTATATGGAAGAGAGAAAGGACTTACTAAAAGGGGATAAAACTGAGTGTATTGATAAAAAAACGTAACAGAGTTTTTGCGTGGATGAACAGTGATGACGCATCATGAACTGAAGAAGGTGGTAACTCTCTACATTCATGGGAGAGAAAGAAAGAAGGGAAGGAAAGAAAGAAAAGAAAGTCTCTGTTGATTATAATTCATTACAATTCAGGAAAATAAAGCATTCCGATAGTCCTGAGTTTTCTGACTAGTCGATCATAGCCTGAGCACAAGTGTTTAAACAGGGAAAGACAGCATATAGAAGCACACAACGGCAGATCAGCTCGGGGCCATACCACCAACATGTTGAGACTGAGGTGCCTGGGATAACAGCATGCTAAAAGCAGGAGGCTTGCTCACCCCTCGAAAGGAGCAACGCAAGACAGAACCACGACTTAGTTCTTGAACGTGACATGGAGTCAGTGTGAAGAAATGCTGTTCTCAGGCGCCCAAATCCCCTCCTCCAAGTATGACTCTCTAGAAAATACCAGGAGCACTCTAGCCAGGCTGCCAGGATAGTCCCGTCCAGCTGTGATGGCCGGCTGGTGGCTAGAGCTCTCCTCTGAGGAGAGCACTGGGCTCACCCTAGCTGGCTGTGGTGGACTCAGGCCTAGCCATTCTTCTTGGTCATGTCCTCTTCCAGGAGCAGTGGGCCAAATACCTTTTGCTTGCCTTTGATAAAAGTAATCCCTCCAGCCTCCTTTTGCAAGAGAAGAGTGGTTGTCAGAGTAAATTGAAAAGATAAACTAAGAATCTGCTTCATGCAATGAAAGTTAACTGTGATAGGACTTCTCCAGCCTTGTGGAGTGCCCATCCTCTGTAAACAAACGCCTGCTCCTCTGCACAGAGCTCTAAGAAGCCCACACTTGGGAAAGTGGCTCAGGTATGCTGTCTCTGTTAACTGAGTGGCAGACAGCACTGTGCCAATCCAATGCACCTGACGAAAGCTAGTAGGGTCTAAAGCGTGTGTCTTTTGCAGAGGCTAGTGTAGTCGCATTTTCCAAAAACTTTCCAGAAGGTTGCTCTTCCAGGACCATTGGTCAGGTTGGCCAGGAGCTTCAACAGGTTTCACTTACTAACACCTTATTGTCACAGCCAAGGAAGTACCAGAAGCTGGAGTCCATGATAAGCTATAACATATGTTGGTGGTTCGGAGCTTATGCTCTTAATTCATGGAGCTTTGCCAGGAGCCAGCGTGAGGAATCCCGCCCATGGCAAAGGTCACGAGGAAGGAGGCTTGGCATACGCAAAGGCATGATCAAGCCTCAGGAAACCGCCTGTTTCCGAGCATCTAACCCCAAAACCAGAGTCTGTTTCATGCTCTCACCTACACCTCTGACTTTAAGGGGGGCTCTCCCCCATAACTATTTCTCTCGGAGAAGGAGTTAACTTGCAGCTCCAAGTCAATAAAAATTCCTGGGTGTGACAAGACTGTTTCAACTTACAGACTCCTCTGAAGATTATCTAGCCTGCCTGTATAGGTTCGTCCAGCCACATGTGATTGTTTACAGCCTCCCAGCCATGAGAGGCACGAGATGTTTTGGACTTGCTAAAGGCAGATTCTTTTGGGAAGTTAGAAATTATTAGTATAGTGGGTTGATTACAAATTATATTGGTGAAGGGGTTTTTCATTTGTTGTGCCAGTAATTGCTGCTAATTCCCTGCCCTGGGTGGGACAAGGGTGTCTCAGGTCAAACCTCTCTGCTGGCAAACTAGCTTGTGTGACAGGATTACTACCTCTCAACCATAAACAGCACAGAGAGTTTTGGAGTATTTTGAGAGTCTTAATTAGTATAGGGCTTTTCTCATTGTTGAGTTAATGATTGCCACCAGGCCTCCATATCCTTAGGCACCTGGGAGTATATTAATCAATGTATTTGGAATATAGAAAAAGAAATATAGTAGTTTTTGATGTNAGTAATTGCTGCTAATTCCCTGCCCTAGGTGGGACAAGGGTGTCTCAGGTCAAACCTCTCTGCTGGCAAACTAGCTTGTGTGACAGGATTACTACCTCTCAACCAAAAACAGCACAGAGAGTTTTGGAGTATTTTGAGAGTCTTAATTAGTGTAGGGCTTTTCTCATTGTTGAGTCAATGATTGCCACCAGGCCTCCATATCCTTAGGCACCTGGGAGTATATTAATCAATGTATTTGGAATATAGAAAAAGAAATATAGTAGTTTTTGATGTTAGCAATATTAGACTTTTTGAGTTAATGAATTTTCTCTTTTGTTATAGACAACTGTACTTTGTTATAAATCACTGTGTCCTTGCTATGCAAAAATGTAACCTTATCACTATCTTAAGACTAAACAGATCTTAAGGGGAACATTGGTGAAAGGATTTTCATTTGTTGGGCTGATGTTTGCTGCTAAATCTCCATATTNGAAATATAGTAGTTTTTGATGTTAGCAATATTAGACTTTTTGAGTTAATGAATTTTCTCTTTTGTTATAGACAACTGTACTTTGTTATAAATCACTGTGTCCTTGCTATGCAAAAATGTAACCTTATCACTATCTTAAGACTAAACAGATCTTAAGGGGAACATTGGTGAAAGGATTTTCATTTGTTGGGCAGATTTGCTGCTAAATCTCCATATTCTCTGCTCTTATAATGAATATAACTAGCATATAGGAGAAATAAGTATTAACCTTTAAGATTAATCATGTTAACCTTGGGTTAAATAAATTCCTTTCTTGATTGTAATCCACTACACCCTCACCCTATAGGAATGCAACTTTATTTGGAGGGTGGTGCCTGGTTTAAGAAAAAACATCCATGGAAAAAATAAGTTTTTTGGTTATCAGAAAGAAAGGATCATAAAATGTCAGCAGGCCTCATGGCCAGAAGATGATGTTAAACCCCTAAGACCTTTTTTTATGTAAAGCACCTGATTTTGATACTGCTGACCCCTGCGTGACTCTGTATTCATCCCTATGTGTAACAAAAGGTACGTAAGCAAACCTAAAAAATAAAGAAATGGGATCAGTTTCTGGAAAGACTGATTTCCCCTGTGTCGTTCTTTCTTGCTCTCCGTTTTTCTGGCTGAATTCCCATCTGGAGCATGGATGCTATTCCACATAAACCAAGTTATTCAGCCTCTTTTTCTCCACTAATTTTCCTACTACACTATCCGTTTCTAATCTCTCTCTATATCTGTAATTAAATATGTATTTTTCCAAGGATGTTGACTGCGTCCCCACCTTCGAATCACCCTGGATCCACCGGGGCAGGACCCCAGCAGGGCTTCCTTTCAGATCCTATCTCCCACCGCCGTTCATTTTGTGGCTTGGCCATGTCACCTAGCCTCTTACAGCACTGCTGGGAAACCAGGGACAGGTTGCGGGAGCGCTTCGCCCCAGGTCGGACCTACAGAGACTCGTATTAGCTGGCTGCAGCGTTGCATTGGGGAAAGCAGCAGAGCAGCGATCGTGAATCTGCCTGTGTGAGAGAGGCCCTCGCTGGCTGGCTGCGGTTCAGGGCTCTCACCCAGGGACAAGTTTTCTTCCTCCCCGCTCACCTCCCAAGGAGATCTGGCATCTCCAAAGACACTCTTGATTGTCTTAATCTGGGGTTTGTCTCACTGGCATCTAGGTGGTAGAGGCCGTGTGTTGCTAAATATCCTGCAACGCAGGGCAGCCGCCACAGCAGTGATCCAGCTCAAACGCCCACAGTGTTGAGGCTGACAAACCCCAGTGAAAAGCCAGCCTGGACGAAGCCAGCCTAAAACACAGCCACGCACCTGCCATGCTGTCTTGGCTCAGAGGCCAGGAATGTGGCTAAGACGAGTTCACGAGGCAGCTGCTACAGAGAGGGAGCTCATTTTCATCAGCTCATTTTTATCAACAGGCCCTTCTTTGTGGTTGCTCGTGCTGGTAGGGCTGTCCAACTCCTATCACTCGCAGGAGGTTTGCTTGAGTCGGGGAAACCAAAAAGGCAAGGGCTCATGGTTGGTGAATCATTTTAAAGAAGGAAGTGATCTCCTTTTCCCCTGACTGATGTTTATTATCAAAGACAAAAAGCAGATAAACGCAAAGAAGTGAAATGTCTATCAGTTCCTCTCTGTGACTCTTCAAAGGACTGATAACGTGAATTCATAGAAAGGGCTGCCTGCTGGATGCTTGTGGGATCATGAGTTTATCTGCATCAAATCACGAAGACTAATAATTTTAAGAGATAACACATGAAAGCAAGAACCACTTCTCTGTATCAGCTACGTGAGGTACACTGGTGCTGTGCATGCGTGCTAAGTTGCTTCAGTCATGCCCGACTCTCTGCGACCCTCTGGACCAGAGCCAGACAGGCTCCTCTGTCCATGGGATTCTCCAGGCAAGGATACTGGAGTGGGCTGTGATGCCTCCTCCAGGGGATCTTCCTGACTCAGGAACTGAGCCCGTGCCTTCTGCACTGGCAGGTGGGTCCTTTACCACTGGCCTCACCTGGGAAGCCCTCACACTGGTGCCAGTTCCCACAAAAAGAACAAAGTCTCAGCTGCAAGGCCAGTTAAAACAGAAGAAGAAGAACCATTTGTTCTGAGAAGGTAAACTCCAAGCAAGACAGCACTCAGCAGGGGGGATGCACTACCTGTACCAGGAGGGCTGTAGAGAGAAGGGTCAGTTGCTCAGACACAAAAGATAACAGAACCTAAGACAGAGGACTCAGCTCAACAGGAAAGTGAAAAGTTTGCCTGAAAACAAAAAAAAAAATGGACCTGTTTGAATTTAAAGAGCAGGGAAAAAGTTGGGTCTGAAAGAAGATGGGCTTTGGGAGCTGGGAGAGAATCTAGGACTGAAGAAAGGTTGATCATCTGTCTCCATCGAGGAACCCCATTTTTTGGCCTCTCCTGGGTAGGGGTGGTGCCCCTCAGGAGCCTGAGGCTTCCTGAGATGAACAGGGTCCACTGTACTTCGGGGACCACTGAATGGTTTCTCATTCGTCCGTCCCAGCTGCTTCTCCTCACCAGGTCATTTCCACAGGCAAATCCTCTGCCGGCCCAGGGGCCCCTTTCTGTGTGGCCCCGTGCCACTTAGCCCCCACTCACCCTTTCCAGTAACCACTGCAAACATCACCCTGAGACAGGCAGGGGTGAGGAGCCGTGACATCCAGGCTTCCCTGGCCGCTCCTATCCTTGGTGATCACGCACCAATAGCAACATTTTAAGCTCACATAGCACTTAATACCTCTGGCTTAAGTTCTCTCATTCGGTCTTGGCCGCATCTCTAGGCTGACTTATTGTCCTCATTATTCTTACACGTAAACGAGAGCTCAGATGGACTGAGTGACCTGCAAGAGCCTGGGTATGAACCCAAATCTCCCTCCTCCCAGGTCAGGGCTCCTTCTGCCCTGCACACGTCTCTGCCTCTGCAGCCCCACTAGACCGCACCCTGTAATGCGGCTCTCCACGCTTTTCTCCTCACATTCATCAGTATGGGTACTAGCGTCTTCTTAATTAGGTTACCAGTTTCCTAAGGATATAAGTCAAGTCTCATATTTCTGTTTTGTCAAATGAGTAATGCTCTGTTAAACACTCAACAAGTGTCTAAGCATTTAATTTGCTTTTTAACCCTTTACAAAATGTAGAAAATAAGCAACCAAGATGAAAAACACAACATGCGCTCTTCAATGCATGTTGAGAATCAGTGAATACACTGGGGCATTAGTGGCAGTTTTCAAGGCCCGACTCGGTGCAAAGTCTTTGAAGCCACTGAGGGCTTGAACGTGCTATTTGGGTGTCNTGCTTTTTAACCCTTTACAAAATGTAGAAAATAAGCAACCAAGATGAAAAACACAACATGCGCTCTTCAATGCATGTTGAGAATCAGTGAATACACTGGGGCATTAGTGGCAGTTTTCAAGGCCCGACTCGGTGCAAAGTCTTTGAAGCCACTGAGGGCTTGAACGTGCTATTTGGGTGTCAGAATTCCACTAGAGGTGATTAGACTCAGTCCCTACCAACCTATGTACCAATGCCTCAGTCGGCCTGCTGCTGCTGCTGCTGCTAAGTCACTTCAGTCGTGTCCGACTCTGTGCGACCCCATAGATGGCAGACCACCAGGCTCCGCCATCCCTGGGACTCTCCAGGCAAGAACACTGGAGTGGGTTGCCATTTCCTTCTCCAGTGCATGAAAGTGAAAAGCGAAAGTGAAGTCGCTCAGTTGTGTCCAACTCTTAGCAACCCCATGGACTGCAGCCCACCAGGCTCCCCCATCCCTGGGACTCTCCAGGCAAGAGTACTGGAGTGGGATGCCATCGCCATTGTTACTGAGAAGAAAAGAGAGAGACAAAAACAACAGCAACAGTTTTCATGAGAATCAGAAGCTATTTTTAAAGTCTAAGTGGCTCCGGAGGAAATACTTCGGGGTAAGAGAACAGGAGTGGTTTCTTAGGAGCAGGTGGTGACCTTTAAGCAGGCCTTCAGTCGGGCAGGTCTCCACGTGCTGTGCGGCCCACGCAGGCTGGCTGACTCTGTTAAGGTCCACACACCTAAATGTTTGGTGTCATTGCAAGATATACAGTCTGAACATGGTACAAACAAAAGAAAAAGGAAAAAGGAAAACATTTCCATACAGCTGTCATTCTACAAGACAAGGCGCCTTCTCTTCTCCCGGAGATCTTTTTTTCCCTGCCAACTTAGTAACGACATTACTTCAGGGTCAGACNGAAGCTATTTTTAAAGTCTAAGTGGCTCCGGAGGAAATACTTCGGGGTAAGAGAACAGGAGTGGTTTCTTAGGAGCAGGTGGTGACCTTTAAGCAGGCCTTCAGTCGGGCAGGTCTCCACGTGCTGTGCGGCCCACGCAGGCTGGCTGACTCTGTTAAGGTCCACACACCTAAATGTTTGGTGTCATTGCAAGATATACAGTCTGAACATGGTACAAACAAAAGAAAAAGGAAAAAGGAAAACATTTCCATACAGCTGTCATTCTACAAGACAAGGCGCCTTCTCTTCTCCCGGAGATCTTTTTTTCCCTGCCAACTTAGTAACGACATTACTTCAGGGTCAGACCACGAGCCCCCACCTACTGGAGGCTCATATCCAACCACAGTCTTCATGTCAGCCAGCCTAAGGGTCCCAGAATTTGAAGCTCATGCATTCTTTTGGGTAGAAGAGACAAATTTACTTACTTTTCAGGCCAGAAACGCATCAGACCCTTCATAGAAAGGTCAATTCTCACTTAAACTGCAGTCTCAAAGGAGAGCTTCAGAAGACACAGGTTAATTTCCGAAGAAGGGGAAAAGATTCCTGAGAGCTGAGCTGCTTTGACCCCCTTGTTTCTCAAAGTATAGATGAGGGGGTTGAGAGTAGGGCTCAACATGGTGTACGGTACGCCAGCCAACTTGCTCTTCTCCGTGCTGTAGCTGGAGACGGGGCTTATGTGGTGTGGAAGACAGCAGTATAGTACATGCCCACCACAAGAAGGTGGGAGGAGCAGGTGGAAAAGGCTTTCTTCTTCCCCTCCGCAGCCCACATCTTTAGGATGCTGGAGATGATGAAGCCATATGACACGATGGTCAGCAGGAAGTTCAGTACATCATAAAAGGCATCAGCCAGGACGACCACCACGCCGTTCACGCAGGTGGGGCTACAGGAGAGAAGAAACAGAGGAGGGGCCTCGCAGAAGAAACGGGTGGTGACACTGGGGCCACAGAACAGAGCGCAGCACCAGCCCAGCGTGGACAGCTGTGTGGAAAGCACACGGCGCCCACACGCCTGCGGCCAGCGTGCCCCAGAATGCCTTGCTCGTGGCGGTGCCATAGTGCAGCGGGCACAGATGGCTGCACACCGGTGGAGGCCGTGACCGTGGGGAGGGGCAGCTCGGAAGGCGCAGCCCAGGTGAGGAAGCGAAGCTGGCCGTGCAGCCCCCATAGGGGACGCCGTGCTCCCTGACACTAGGCCCTCCAGGGCCCTGGGCACGACGGAAGGTGTCCAGATGCTCTCCATAGCTGCCCAGCTGAAGAGGAAGAAGTACACGGGGGTATGGAGCCCGGGGTTGAAGGCGATAACCAAAATGATAAGAGCATTTCCTGCAGTGCCACAGAGAAGAGGGAGAGGAAACAGCTGAACGGGAGCACACGGTGTTCTGGGCGCCCTGAGAAACCCCGCAGGACAAGCTTTGTTACCAGAGGCCGGCTGCTCATGGTCCTCAGGCTGCAGGGGGCTTCTGGGGCTATGAGGTGAGTCTCCAGCCACAGCTTCGTGCGATTTCAGGGCCAGAGAGAGAAGCAGGAGGCACCCTAGGGAAAGCCGCTGCCCCGTTTCATGCCCAGCATGACGCACAAGCAGCACTAAGCAGGTGTGTTAAGACTCAGTCAAGATAAACACAAAAATATAACAACAGGCAAAGGGTAGAGCATTCAGTTCATAGAAATCAGGTTAACATGTCCAACTGAACTCATGAAGCATCACTCAGCCTCAAAGAAATGCATGTTAAATAAATAATCCACTCTTTATCAGCCATGATTTGGCAAAATTAGAAAAGCATGACATTGACTAACATTAGCACAGGTGCCAAGATATAGGCGTCTTACAATTCATATTTCATTTGAGCCACAACATTCACTTCTGGGAATTTATTCTACAGAAATAAGAGGATCTTCAAGTTGTCACTGCGGCATTATTTATAATAGCGAAAATTATTTTAAAGTAACCTATACTCTTAAAGAGGAGTCTGTATGATACATTGATATAATATATTGCAGTGTACTTATCAGAATGAAGCTTTAGAATGCTTATGAAATGCTGATGCTTATGAAAATAAATGAAAAAGGTTCAAAATAAGTGTGTGGAACTTTTGATCATTTTGAGTTTTAAAAAAGCATGTCTGTGTTTGTACCTGTAGGAAAAAGCAACTGCTGAGTTATAGACTAGAATTTGAACAGTGAGGATGGGTTGCAGTTGATTTCCTATCCTTGTTTTTGCTGCTCTCTATTCTCTGATTTTTCCATTTACTAACCTTTCTCAAAGGCATATGTATCATGGAATTCTCTTTCTAACGATTCTTCCGTAGCTCCCCATCACTGACAGGTGAAAGGCTCCCACCCGCTACTCCTGGACCCACCTCCTCTTCAGCCAGTGTCTTTCCAGTGGTCTCACCCCTCAAAGCCAAAGCTCCAACCACACCCACAACTCCTAATCCTGTCGAGGCATGAACCATACCAGGCTTTTGTGGCTTCATTCTTGCAACCCACTCAGCCAGGAATGCCCTCCTTCTCATGAACCAGCTTTTTCACCAGCACCCCACACTTTTCAAATATCCCTTCCCTAGAAACAAAGGGCCATTTTCTCCTTTGTAGCCCTTCAAGATCCTGAACTCACTTCTATTGTAGAATCCATTACAAGTCAGTTCGTGATCAAGGTATCCAAATATCTGCCCTATGGTAGGTATATCTGCCTCATTTCTCTCTGGGAATCCTTTTGGGGCACTCAGCCCAATGCCTGGCATGGAACAGGTGGGCCCTCTGATATGTTTTCTGAAATAATGTTGAAGAATAGTCTAGTATGGAGAAGGAAATGGCAACCCAGTCCAGTATTCTTGCCTGGGAAATCTTATGGACAGGGAAGCCTGGCAGGCTACAGGCATGGGGCTGCAAGGAGTCAGCCAAGACTGAGCTACTGAGCACATAGTCAAGTGTAAATAGAAGCAGAATCCTTTCGATTCTCAACACAGGGCACGTTCTGAACTGTTTAACATGCAATGTATAACCACATTTGTTTCTTCCTTGTTTTCAGCTTTTTATGCATTAAAATAGTTAATTAAAGGAAGATGCTCACTTTCAATTCAGCATTCTGTTTTTCATCAAAATTCATTGAATGCAATTATCTCTGAAGCGTTAAAAGGTTTACACGAAATGACTAGATTTCACCTACAATTGAATCACATCACCCTCTTTGTAAGGTGAAAACTGCTTTTTTTCAAGAAGAGCGTGAAATTCCTCTGACTCAGAGTGACAGGCTGCGTTAGCGTGGAGTCTGCTCAAAGCACGGCAGCTGGCGGAGCGCCGCCTGCTTCTCTGCAGCAAAGTATCCCGTCAGTCACTCAGCTTGGTGGACA
This sequence comes from Antidorcas marsupialis, assembly GCA_006408585.1. Taxonomy (NCBI): domain Eukaryota; kingdom Metazoa; phylum Chordata; class Mammalia; order Artiodactyla; family Bovidae; genus Antidorcas; species Antidorcas marsupialis. Next base: position 112,852 of record SJYB01005179.1, read on the forward strand.
CAATAAACCAGTGTGATTCAGATTACTTCATTTTCTCTTGGGACAAAAATAAATAATATATATACTACTTTTGCCCCATTTGTGTTGAGGGTCTGGAGATAATAGTTGCTTCCTCTGAAACTGCTTCTGCTCCGCACCGATCTGGCGAGCGATGCCTGTTTGGGCCCAGGGACTCCTGCGGGCCTGTAGGCCGGGGCAGGCTGAACAGGGACGGCGCGGGGTCTGCCCCGTGGGCGCCAGCAGACAAGGTTTCTGCACTTCCCACGGGCCCCCCAGAAATCCACCCATCTGACGCCTCCAGTTATCACTCTCAGTCGCTCCACGGTACGGACCGCGAGCCAGACCCGCGATGCTGCGCCCGCACCGAGGCGGAGACACACGCGGCGGCCGCGCAGGCGCGTCGCAGCCTCGGCGGAAGAGCGGACCACGGAGGAAACTGTAAGCCCGTTCCTTCTCCGAACTCAGCTCCAGAATCAAGATTTTTAAAGTTTAAATAAACTACAATATAAATGGACGTTTTCAACAGGTACTGAGTACAAGGAAGTTTCAAAAAGCTGATTCACATCCAAAGAACAGACGGCCTCTCGGGTAGCTGCCCTCCGACCGCGCTTCCGAGGCAGGTGGACGGCTCTCCCTCCAGCTGATCACCGGGAAGGTCAGAGTCAGGGCCCGCCTCTCCGTGCGAGTGACCTCAGGGTCCCTGCTGGGCCTCAGCCGGTCATTTCCTCTCCCGGAAACCTTTCTCTCCTGGGGTTCACAGGGCACTGGCTTTAATTCTCATCGAGCATCACAAGATTATTACAAAGGTGCGAGGGGAAAAAGAGATTTCAGGCACCAGCAGGCAAGTTTTAACACGTTCTACATTCGGACAGCGTGGCTCCCCAGATGCAAGGCGATAGGGCGTTTAAACAGTGGTTCTTTGCCACACTCACCAGGCCACTTGGCACTCCATTTTCAGTGAAAATATAAATTCATCTTGGATGATTTAATTAATTCAAAGAAACAGTATGCAGTGTCCTCAGATTTCCTAAAATTAAAAACTTATTTCATTGAAATTTTTTCGTGTGAGTGTGTGGGGGGGGGTTGACAAAAAGGTAGATTGAATTTTTGGTGGAAGGCAATTTATTTTCAGTGAATTTTTATCTTAGTTTCAGTTTACTATTTTTAATTTTACAACTGGAGAATTATTACTATTTTAAGATATTTAACTAACAATGAGTAAATTGACTATTACCATCATTTTCNTGAAATTTTTTCGTGTGAGTGTGTGGGGGGGGGTTGACAAAAAGGTAGATTGAATTTTTGGTGGAAGGCAATTTATTTTCAGTGAATTTTTATCTTAGTTTCAGTTTACTATTTTTAATTTTACAACTGGAGAATTATTACTATTTTAAGATATTTAACTAACAATGAGTAAATTGACTATTACCATCATTTTCATCTCTGAAGGAGTTTAAAGATATTCACAGACACCATATAATTAATCCAATGTCCTATTACATAGGAAGGTAAATATTCTTATTATAAACATAATCCATGAACAGAAAACTAAAAATCAGAAAATGTCAAAATCTCATATGTTCAGGTTTAAATATGAAAGATAGTTTGAAGATGACCCAGTTCAACCTATTTATTATAAAATCACAAAGGCATCTAAGTGACTTATCCTAGTCAGAAAGAGTAGTAGTGATGAAGTTGATATCCAGTACAGGGCTTTGGAATTTTAGCCTAGAATTTTTTGCTATGTAATTTGTTAGTTGCCCTGCTGAGTCCAGTCTTGCCAAATGTCCAAAAAAAGTCAAGAAAAATCAACCAATGACAATTTGTTATGAGCAAGGCATGGAAATGCAAACCCTAAACGCTCAGCTGGTTTTTTCACCCTATCTGCTCCATTACTTCACTTATTGATTCAGTGGCAATTATACATACTGGGAAATCCACAAATGTTACTGACTCTGGATCAGCTAAACAAAAATTCAGATCTTTCATATAGATAATGATCCAAACTAAGCAGACTTACTATGAGCAGAACGAACCACCTTCAGAATATTGTTAATTATTGTGAAAAAATTCTTTCAGCTTTGGGATTATAAGTACAGGCATCCCTTCTCTGTCAACTGCAATCAAGGCTGGAAACCCAGTAACTCTGAGGCAGTGTGTAATCTAAGTCGAGGGCAGTCTAGACAGGATGAAAGCTTTCTTTCTCTACTTAAGCTGTTATTGGCAAGATTTTGTGACTCATTAGTAAAGTTTGTCACTGCCTGTGGGAGACACTAAAGAGATGTTCCCAGTTATTTCTCTAAGTGGACCCTGAAGGAGCAATTACAGTANTAGACAGGATGAAAGCTTTCTTTCTCTACTTAAGCTGTTATTGGCAAGATTTTGTGACTCATTAGTAAAGTTTGTCACTGCCTGTGGGAGACACTAAAGAGATGTTCCCAGTTATTTCTCTAAGTGGACCCTGAAGGAGCAATTACAGTAAGTGTCTCTGCTGGGTACCTGGCTGCCATAACTGTTCATACAAGGGCCAGTTCAGACTTCTGATTCAAGTGTTCGAAAAGAGATAATAATAAAGATATATAAACAAAGAATTCCTTTTCCATGATGTCACTGATATACTACTATTCGGGAATAAATGTGTATTCAGTTCACTTCAGTCGCTCAGTCGTGTCCGACTCTTTGCGACCCCATGAGTCGCAGCACTCCAGGCCTCCCTGTCCATCACCAACTCCGGGAGTTCACTCAGACTCACCCCCATCGAGTCCGTGATGCCATCCAGCCACCTCATCCTCAGTCGTCCCCTTCTCCTCCTGCCCCGAATCCCTCCCAGCATCAGAGTCTTTGCCAAGGAGTCAACTCTTCGCATGAGGTGGCCAAAGTACTGGAGTTTCAGCTTTAGTATCAGTCCTTCCAAAGAAATCCCAGGGCTGATCNTAGACAGGATGAAAGCTTTCTTTCTCTACTTAAGCTGTTATTGGCAAGATTTTGTGACTCATTAGTAAAGTTTGTCACTGCCTGTGGGAGACACTGAAGAGATGTTCCCAGTTATTTCTCTAAGTGGACCCTGAAGGAGAAATTACAGTAAGTGTCTCTGCTGGGTACCTGGCTGCCATCACTGTTCATACAAGGGCCAATTCAGATCTGATTCAAGGGTTCGAAAAGAGATAATAATAATAATAAAGATATATAAACAAAGAATCCCTTTTCCATGATGTTACTAATATACTATTATTCGGGAATAAATATGTAGTCAGTTCACTTCAGTCGCTCAGTCGTGTCCGACTCTTTGCGACCCCATGAGTCGCAGCATGCCAGGCCTCCCTGTCCATCACCAACTCCCGGAGTTCACTCAGACTCACACCCATCGAGTCTGTGATGCCATCCAGCCATCTCATCCTCGGTCGTCCTCTTCTCCTCCTGCCCCCAGTCCCTCCCAGCATCAGAGTCTTTGCCAAGGAGTCAACTCTTCGCATGAGGTGGCCAAAGTACCGGAGTTTCAGCTTTAGTATCATTCCTTCCAAAGAAATCCCAGGGCTGATCTCCTTCAGAATGGACTGGTTGGATCTCCTTGCAGTCCAAGGGACTCTCAAGAGTCTTCTCCAACANATGATCTGAGCCACAGTCAGCTCCCGGTCTTGTTTTTGTTGACTCTATAGAGCTTCTCCATCTTTGGCTGCAAAGAATATAATCAATCTGATTTGGATGTTGACCATCTGGTGATGTCCATCTGTAGAGTCTTCTCTTGTGTTGCTGGAAGAGGGTGTTTGCTATGATCAGTGTGTTCTCTTGGCAAAACTCTGTTAGCCTTTGCCCTGCTTCATTCCATACTCCAAGGCCAAATTTGTCTGTTACCCCAGGTGTTTCTTGACTTCCAACTTTAGCATTCCAGTCCCTTATAATGAAAAGGACATCTTTTGGGGGTGTTCATTCTAAAAGGTCTTGTAGGTCTTCATAGAACCATTCAACTTCAGCTTCTTCAGACTTACTGGTTGGGGCATAGGCATGGATCACCGTGATATTGAATGGTTTGCCTTGGAAATGAACAGAGATCATTCTGTCGTTTTTGAGATTACATCCAAGTACTGCATTTTGGACTATTTTCCTGCCCACAGTAGTAGATACAATGGTCATCTGAGTTAAATTCACCCATTCCAGTCCATTTTAGTTCGCTGATTCCTAGAATGTCAATGTTCACTCTTGCCATCTCCTGTTTGACCGCTTCCAATTTGCCTTGATTCATGGACCTAACATTCCAGGTTCCTATGCAATATTGCTCTTTATAGCATTCGACCTTGCTTCTATCACCAGTCACATCCACAGCTGGATATTGTTTTTTCTTTGGCTCCATCCCTTCATTCTTTCTGGAATTATTTCGCCAATGATCTCCAGTAGCATATTGGGCACCTACTGGCCCAGGGNGTGATATTGAATGGTTTGCCTTGGAAATGAACAGAGATCATTCTGTCGTTTTTGAGATTACATCCAAGTACTGCATTTTGGACTATTTTCCTGCCCACAGTAGTAGATACAATGGTCATCTGAGTTAAATTCACCCATTCCAGTCCATTTTAGTTCGCTGATTCCTAGAATGTCAATGTTCACTCTTGCCATCTCCTGTTTGACCTCTTCCAATTTGCCTTGATTCATGGACCTAACATTCCAGGTTCCTATGCAATATTGCTCTTTATAGCATTCGACCTTGCTTCTATCACCAGTCACATCCACAGCTGGATATTGTTTTTTCTTTGGCTCCATCCCTTCATTCTTTCTGGAATTATTTCGCCAATGATCTCCAGTAGCATATTGGGCACCTACTGGCCCAGGGAGTTCCTCTTTCAATATCCTATCATTTTGCCTTTTCATACTGTTCATGAGGTTCTCAAGGCAAGAATACTGAAGTGGTTTGCCATTCCCTTCTCCAGTGGAGCCTCTGTCAGACCTCTCCACCATGGCCTGCCCATCTTCAGTGGCCCCACACGGCATGGCTTAATTTCATTGAGTTAGACAAGCCTGTGGTCCTAATGTGATCAGATTGGCTAGTTTTCTGTGATTATGGTTTCAGTGTGTCTGCCCTCTGATGCCCTCTCGCAATACCTACTGTCTTACTTGGGTTTCTCTTACCTTGGACGAGGGGTAACGCCTCACCACCGCCCCTCCTGACCTTGAACGTGGAGTAGCTCCTCTCAGCCCTCCTTCGCTGGTGCAGAACTAAAATTCTATGACAAAGAATTTTGTTACATATTGCCCAATTGCCAAGCAAGGAAATATTTTTACAACTACACCCATAGTATTTTGGTAGTTCATCTTTGCTAAGTGAAAAAATATGTTCTTGCTTTATATTCAAAGACTTCCATGCATCTCCCTAGGGGGGCTAACTTTATCTGGAAGAGAGCATGGGGAAGTTCAACCCTATTCTGTTCAAAAACAGGGGAGATTTTGGTGGTAAGCAATTAAGAAGAGGATGGCAGTTTTATGAGAACAACCGTCTAAACCACAAACCAACTAGACATGTGTAAGAGAAACTAAGTAAGGAGACAGTTAAGGAGAGACTTCCTAGGCTTAAACAAAATTCAAAAGCAGGTTTCAAAGACTACTTCTGTAAGTCCAGCTCAGTTCATTCACTCAGCCATGTCCGACTCTTCACGACCCTGTGGAGCACAGCACACCAGGCCTCCCTGTCCATCACCAACTCCCGGAGTCTACTCAAGCTCATATCCAGTGAGTCAGTGATGCCATCCTACCATCTCATCCTCTGTCATGCCCTTCTCCTCCTGCCCTCAGTCTTTCCCAACATCAGGGTCTTTTCAAATGAGTCAGCTCTTCGCATCAGGTGGCCAAAGTATTGGAGTTTCAGCTTCAACATCAGTCCTTCCAGTGAACACCCAGGGCTGATCTCCTTTAGGATGGACTAGCTGGATCTCCTTGCAGTCCAGGGGACTCTCAAGAGTCTTGTCCAATTCATCCACACTCAGCTTTCTTTATAGTCCAACTCTCACATGACTACTGGAAAAACCATAGCATTGATGAGATGGAATTTTGTTGGCAAAGTTATGTCTCTGCTTTTTAATATGCTGTCTAGGTTGGTCATAACTTTCCTTCCTAGGAGTAAGCATCTTTTAACTTCATAGTTGTAGTCACCATCTGCAGTGATTTTGGAGCCCAAGAAAATAAAGTCTCTCACTGTTTCCACTGTTTCCCCATCTTTGCCATGAAGTGATGGGACCAGATGCCATGATCTTAGTTTTCTGAATGTTGAGCTTGAAGCCAGCTTTTTCACTCTCCTCTCTCACTTTCATCAAGAGGTTCTTTAGTTCTTCACTATTCAGGTCAGACTGTGGAGCAATTTATGCCTCAGAGAGCAATTAAACAGTATTTAGTGGAGCTTAGTAGTGGGGTGTGATGCCAAAAGAGGCAGAAAAATGGAACAGATCAGAGAAAGAGGCAAAGAAAGCACTGCTAAAACCCTGTCATCCCACCTTAAGAATACACATGCCCAAGGCTGTGCCCTGAAGAGTGACATCAGAGCATTCCCCACACTGCAAGTGAAATAGAGATCATATATGTTACAAGCAAGTCAATCAAATCAATGAAAGATAAATAATCAAATGACAACTCTGGACGATAAGACATAAATGATTATCCAGAATTTTTTTTTAATTTATTATTTAAAACATCCAGTTCTGAACATAAAATAACCCGTATAGAAGAAACAAGGCAAAGCAGCAGAGGCCGCCCTTGAAAGAGTCCAGATGTGAGACAGCAGAAAGGCATCAAAGCAACAGCTTTCTAAATGTTCAAGGGAACCATGTTTAAAGAATAAAGGAAAGTATGATGAAATGTCTTGTTAATTAGAGAATATCAATAAAAACACAGAAATTCTAAAGTTTAAAAGTATAACCAAAATAAAAATTTCACTGCAAGGGATCAATAGTAGACTTGAGCTCATAGAAGAAATAATCAAAGAACTCGAAGGCAGACCAACAGAGACTATAAAGTCTGAAGAACAAAAGACAAAAAAAGAATAAAGAAAAGGGAACAGAACCTCTGAGTAATATTGTTGTTGTCTAGTCACTAAGTAGTGTCTGAATCTGTTGTGATCCCATGGACTGTAGCCCACCAGGCTCCACTGTCCATGAGATTTTCCAGGCAAGAAAACTTGAGTGGGCTCAGAGTAATATGGGAAACTGTTAAACATACCTACATATACCAGTAACAGCATTTGAAGGAGAGGAAAAAGAGAAATGTACAGAAAAAAATATTCAAAGAAGTAATAGCTGAAGATCCCCAAATTTGATGAAAAATATTAATCTACACGTCCAAGGAGCCTGATGAAGCATAAGAAGGGTAAACACGAAGAAATATACACTCAGATACCTTGTGGTCAAAATGTTGAAAGGTAAAGAGAAAATGTTGAAAACAGCAGGAGAAAAGAACATGCCACATACAAGGAAACCTCAATTAACAACTAACTTCTCACTAAAAACAAGAGGCCAGGAGGCAGTGAGATGGAAATTCAAAGTAATGGGGGAAGAAACTGTCAATATTGAATCTCACATCCATTTAATACGGTATATGAAGTGCTAGCCGAAGTAATTAGGCAAAGAAAAGAAATAAAAGGCACCCAAACTTGAAAGGAAGAAATAAAATTATCTTTCATCACAGATGACATGATCTTAGATGTAGAAAACCCTAAAGATTCTACAGCCTCTCCCAAAATAAAATGTTAGAAAAAATAATGGAATTCAGCAAAGCTGCAGCATACAAAATCAACACACAGGAGCTTCCAATTCACGATAATGGAGTTAAAGGACATACGCTCATCTCCTCCTGCAAGAGCACCAAAATGGCAACTTGTTGTTGAACAGCCATTGACAGGAGGATGCCGGAACCCACCAAAAAAAAAAAAAAAGATACCCCACGTTCAAAGACAAAGAAGAAACCACAGAAAGCTAGTAGGATGGACGCAGCCATGATAAAATCAAATCCCATACCCTCTGGGTGAGTAACCCACAGACTGGAGAACAATAATTCTAAAGAAACACTCACACTGTTGTGAAGGTTCTGAAACCCACATCAGNGCAAAGCTGCAGCATACAAAATCAACACACAGGAGCTTCCAATTCACGATAATGGAGTTAAAGGACATACGCTCATCTCCTCCTGCAAGAGCACCAAAATGGCAACTTGTTGTTGAACAGCCATTGACAGGCGGATGCCGGAACCCACCAAAAAAAAAAAAAAGATACCCCACGTTCAAAGACAAAAAAAAAAAGATACCCCACGTTCAAAGACAAAGAAAAAAAAGATACCCCATGTTCAAAGACAAAGAAGAAACCACAGAGAGCTAGTAGGATGGCCGCAGCCATGATAAATCAAATCCCATACCCTCTGGGTGAGTAACCCACAGACTGGAGAACAATAATTCCAAAGAAACACTCACACTATTGTGAAGGTTCTGAAACCCACATCAGGCTTTCAGCCTGAGGATCCAAGAAAGGGCCTGGGACTCCGCAGGGAATGGCCTTGAGAGCCAGAAAGACTTGACTGGGCCTCCCAGAGGACTGAGAGACAGAGACTCCGGTCCCGAAGGGCACAAAGAAGACTTTGCACACATCAAGACCCAGAGAAAAGGAGCAGCGACCCCACAGCAGACTGAACGAAAACTACCTGCCAGTGTTGGCAGGCTTCCTCTGGAGGCGTGAGTGGACGTGGNTTGTGAAGGTTCTGAAACCCACATCAGGCTTTCAGCCTGAGGATCCAAGAAAGGGCCTGGGACTCCGCAGGGAATGGCCTTGAGAGCCAGAAAGACTTGACTGGGCCTCCCAGAGGACTGAGAGACAGAGACTCCGGTCCCGAAGGGCACAAAGAAGACTTTGCACACATCAAGACCCAGAGAAAAGGAGCAGCGACCCCACAGCAGACTGAACGAAAACTACCTGCCAGTGTTGGCAGGCTTCCTCTGGAGGCGTGAGTGGACGTGGCCTCACTACAGGGATGGGGGCATTGGAAGGTCCCCCTTGGTGCAAACCCGCTTGGAGTTTGCCATGAACCCTACCACAGAGCCCATGGGCGCTAGGACTGGGTCACCTCAGGCCAAACAACTACAGGGAGGAAGCGCAGCCCCATCCATCAGCAGATAATTGGATTAAAGCTCTACTGAGCAAGGCCCTGCCCTCCAGAGCAAGACCCAGTTTTTCCCATCACCAGTCCATCCCATCAAGAAGTTTACACAAGCCTCTTAGCCTCATCTGTCAGAGGGCAGACAGGAGAAGCAAGAAGAAACACAGTCTCACAGCGGATAAAACAAAAACCACTTTACAGAAAGTTAATCAGGATGAAAGAAGCAGAAAGTTATGCCCCAGAGAAAGGGACAAGATAAAACCCCAGAAAAGCAACTAAGTGAAGTGAAGACCGGCAACCTTCCCGAAAAAAACCTCAGAATAATGATAGTGAAGATGATCCAGGATCTCGGGAAAAGAATGGAGGTAAAGACTGAGAAGACGCAAGAAAGGTTTACCAAAGGCATAGAAGAGCTAAAGAAGAAACAGAGAGGAGTAGCACCCTAGAGGGGTCAGCAGCAGAGAAACTCAGGCAGGACAGAAAGATGACCCGGAGGACAGAATGGTGGAAATCACTGCCGCAGAACACAACGTCGAGAAAGTAATGAGATGAAGACAGCCCAAGAGACCTCTGGGACAACATTAAATGCACCAGCGTTCACATTATAGGCGTCCCAGACAGCGGGGAGAGAGAGAGGACCCGAGGAAATATTCGAAGAGATAATAGCTGAAAGCTTCCTGGACATGGGACAGGAAATAGTCAGCCAAGTCCAGGAAGCACGCAGAGCCCCAGGAAGGATAAACCCACGAGCCACACGCTGAGAACACAGTAATCAAACCGACAAAAATTAAAGACATAAAATATTAAAGGCAACAAGGGAAAAACAAGCACCATACAAGGGAACTCCCATCAGGCTACCAGCTGATTTCTCAGCAGAAAAGCTGTACGCCAGAAGGAAATGGCATGACGTATTTAAAGCAATGGAAAGGAAGAGCCTAACACCAAGAATACTCGACCCAGCAAGACTCTCCTTCAGATTCGACGGAGAAATCAAGAGCTTTCCAGACAAAAGTTAAGAGGATGCAGCACCACCCAACCAGCTTTACAACAAATGCTAAAGGAACTTCTCTAGACAGAAAACACAGAGAAGGAAAAGACCTACAGAAAGTAATCCCCTAACAGTTAAGAAAACAGTGACAGGATCATACCTATCAATAATTAAATGTAAATGGATTAAATGCACCAATCAAACGGCATAGACTGACTGGGTGGATGAAAAAAAATACATGTATGCACTTCCACTTACCACAACACTCTGCTTGACCGCCCCCCCCAAGTTGTATGCAGTTATTCTAAATTGTTAATCATGTTCCCATTACGGCTTGCAATTGTGATTTTCCTTTATTTCTGTCTGGCTATTGATTGTGAAACTGATAAACATGATTATATAACTATTACTCACTAATACCATTGTATCGTGATTGGTCAACAGAAAAATAATAGAACTCTATATCAACAAAACTAGGATCTAAGAGGAAAACCTGCAATCACTTTTTTAAATCTAGATACATATCAGAATTATCCTGAAATTTTTGAAAAATACAATGCCCAGTTACTGCTTTCCTTCACCAGAGCTCCAGACACGTTTCTAATGAGCACTCACGTTTAAAAACAACTGGACTATATGGTGGTCTTTTACTTTTATCTAGTTTCACTTTTTCTATTTCATATTCAGGGCTCCCCTTTCATTTAGTTTATGTTCTCCAATTTCTCCATCTCCTCTTTTTTTNCCCCTCCGGACTCCCCGGGGCACCGTGAGCGGCACCCCTTCCTGCACCTCCTGTCCTCGGTTTGGCGTGTTTCAGCCGTCAGGGGACCGGGGCCACCTCAGTGGCTACCGCCCCTCGCCCTCTCTGCCCTCCGCTCGCTCGGTCTCCCCGTCGTTGTTTCCACTCTTCACCCCTCCCTCCGGCCTCGGCCTCCCTCAGTCCCGAGTTCCTGTGGGGCATTAGGGCTGGGCTCCAGGGACCCCTAGAAAAACCAGACGGAGCCCCTGCCCTCACTGGGGCCCCAGGGGGAGTGGGGGGCCGCGCGACTGGGGCAGGTCTGTGATTCTTGGGAGCAGGGGTGCTCTGGGAGTCTAGGGCGGGCAGAGGAGCCCACGTGGGGCGTCAGCAAAGCTTCTCAGGGGTGACACCTGAGTTGGTACTTTGAGACTTCCGTGGGCATGGGCATGGGCTTCCTCCACAGCCTTGGTGGAATGTCACAATAGGCCCGGGGTAGGTGGGCACTGAGGGGAGTCAGGTGCCAGCCCCCCTCAGGCCTGGAGATGGTCAGCGTGTAGCGGGAGGCAGGGCAGCCAGAGATGGAGGGAGGCCAGGAGAGGAAAGCCGGAATCCGGACACCTAGGAGGGTGTATGGAGGGGGCTAGTGCTCGGAAGGGTTGCAGGAACTTGGGGGCAGGGAGGTTGGGCGTGCAATGGGACTTGTTTGGAGATGGTTTGGGAGTGGAAACATGGCCAGAAGTCTAGGGAAGATGATGTTCCAGGAGTTAGAGCTGGTTTTCGAAAACCCGCTGCCTGGCAGAGTTTTATTTATTCATTTATCTATTTTAATTATTTTTAAATCAGCTTTGTAACTGATGATGGGCAGAGGCCTGGAAGGGATGGTAGTAAAAGGCTGTGTGTTAGAGGGAAACTTCCCGCGGTGGTCAGCTTTCTAACTGCTGTGTTCTGGTCTCAGAATTCTTCTGTATTCCCCTATACCTCCCCCATACCCAACTGCAAAACTGACTGTGGCATGCATTCAGTAGTGAGCTGAGCTAAGTTTAAAGATAAATTCATCCCAGCTGAGGTGGTGGGTCCATTACGTTGCCCGTTTTGCACAGTCACCTTTGGGGCAGGCACAGCGGCAGGCTAAAGGTGGATTTCTCATTTCTGGGAGCTGAGACTGCCTGGTGGCAAGCTCTGCTTCTTCCTCTGCCTGGTAGGACCATCACGCTGGGCAGGGGGGGAGAGGGAGCACCTGCCGTTCTCTACAGGTGGGGATGAGGGCAGATTTCAGTGGGACTGGGGAGAGGGATTCTCTGGGAATCAAATCGTAGGACGTGGAAGACTGGCCCCAGCTGAGACAGGGTGGATGGTGATAGCACAAAAATGGGACCCAGCCCCCGCCAGCCGAGACATGCACTCCAGAGAACTCTGGAGAAGGCACGCAGGTGGCTATGGGAATGTTCTTCAAATCTAAGAATAAAGTGGCCGTTATTTTTTCAGAAAAAGGAACTACAATATGTTTTCTGATGAAAGTAATGAACTATCTTTGTAGGAAATAGAAGTTTGATACACAAATAAAACTCATAACAATGATGTGCAGAAAAAGCAGTCAGTAAACACTTACTAATTACATTATATATTTTTACGTTAAGAGCACACTGTATGTGTAATTTCCTGTCGTATTTCTGTTCTCCTTACTAAGATATTTTGTTATGTAATTTCATGTCTTAAATATTTTGCCAACTGTGTGATATTTAATTACAATTGTATGGATATACCATCATTCCCTTAACTAATCCATTATTATTGGGCATTTAGATTGCTTTCCTTCATAAATAATGCTGTAGTACATATTTTGTGCTTAAGACATTAACAAAATTTTTCTTAATATAGAGACCGAAGTGTATGAACATTTTGAAACCTTTCTAACATGTTATTAAGCTACTTCCCCAAGCACTGAGTAAATTTACACTCATGCCCTTTACTCTCAAGCAGAAAATGAAATGAAATGTCAGTTTCAGCAGAAACTTTGCCATTTGGGGATAGTTTCCAAAATATCTCCATCTTGTCCTTGCTGCTCTGCCCTGGCTCAGTCTTTCAGCATCTTCTGTATGGACTGCAGAAGTGATTGTAGTGACTGCGTCCTATCTAATACCTTTATCTCCAGTCTAACTGCCATCCCCCACCCCATCCCCCAATTCTCTGTAGCATAGGTGGAGTCATCTATTGCCTTACTTAAAGTCCATCGTGGTTTGCTTTTCTCCTTTTCTCCCCTCCTTCCTTTCTTCTTTATTTTTACAGCTTTATTGAGATGTAATTAGCATGCCATGTGTTTCACTCATGTAAAGCACACACGTCAATGGTGTTTAGTAATGTAATGTTCCAAGAGTTCCGAGACTTTCACCACAGTCAGTTTCAGAATATTTTCATCACTCCATTAGCAGTCACTTCCCATTGGTGGAGGTGGTTTAGTCGCTAAGTCGTGTCTGACTCTTGTGACCCCGTGGACTGCAGCCTGTCAGGCTCCTCTGTCCATGGGATTCTCCAGACAAGAATACTGGAGTGGGTTGCCATTTCCTTCTCTCCTCCTTTTTCCAGGGCAAACAAATCTATTTGCTATCCTTATAGATTTGCCTGTTCTGGACATTTCATGTGAGTGGAATCATGCAATACACGACCGTTTGTGACTGGCTTCTTTCACTTATCGTTTTTTCCAGGTTGGTCCACGGTGCGTCATGTACCAGTACTTTATACTCTTCGTTGCTGAATAATATTCCATTTTATGGGTAGACCACATTGTGTCTATCTGTCCATCAGATGGTGGGAATCTGAGTCAGGGCTGTTATGAATCATGGTGGTATGAACACGCAAACGTCTGTGTATGCATGTGTTTTCATCTCTCCAGGAAATAACTATGAGGAGAATTGCTGGATCATTCCCCTTGATCCAGGGGGTCCAGATAACTTGATGAGTGTATCATTTTGAGGAAATGCCCGATTGTTTTCCAAAGTGATTATACCATTCTGTGTTTTCATCAGCAACATACAAACTTCCGTTCTCTCCATATCCTCATCAACACGTTATATTCTTTGTGAAGGTGTACCTCATTGCGGTTTTGATTTGCGCTTCCCTAATTGCTGATGATGATGAGCACCTTATCTCATGCTCTTGGTCACTAGTATGCATTCTTTTGAGAAATATATATCTAGATCTTTGACTCATTAAAATGTTTAGCTGTTTATCTTTTCACTGTTGAGTTGTATGTGTTCACACATTGTGGATAGAAGCCCCTTATCAACTCTTTTATAGACACTTTGTTGCTTTTCTTTTCAGTTTTTCAAATGGTTATATTTGAAACACTCAAGTTTTTAATTTTAAGTAAGCCCAAGTTATATAGATTTTCTTTTGTTGCTTGTGATTTTAGTACCATATCCAAGAGACTGTTGCCTATGCTAAAGTCACAAAAATTTACTCCTATGTTTTCTTCTAAGAATTTTATCATCTGAGTCTTCATTTAAACCTATGGTCCACTCTGCTAACTTTTATGTGTGGTGTGATATAGGGATCCAAATTCATTCTTTTGCATATGGTTATACAGTTGTCCTGGATTGTCGAAAAGAAGATTCTCCACTGAGTTGCCTTGGCATCTTTGTAAAAAGGGAATTCACTGTAACTGTAAGGGTTTATCCGTAGACCATCAGTTTTGTTCCACTAACCGATGTGCATGTCTTTTGTCAGCGCCACACCGTGCTGACCACTGTAGCTTCAAGTTTTACATTGAGGAGTGTGGATCTGCCCTTGTTCTTTATTTTTCGAGAATGTTTTGCCAATTTTGTGTCCATTGCATTTGCATATAAATTATAGGATCAACTTGTAAATTTCTGCAAAAAAATAAAAGCAAACTGTGACATGATTACCACAGTCAAGCAGGTAAATACGTCCGTTACTTCATTAGTTCCCTTTTTTTTTTTTTTTTTTTTTGGTGTGGCAATTTTTTTTTGGTGTGGCAAGAACACTTAAGATTTACTCTGTTAGCACATTTCAGGTATACAAAGCAGTATTATTACCCATAGTCACCATGCTGTGCATTAGATGTTTAGAACTTATGCATCTTATAACTGAAGGTTTGTACCCTTTGACCAACCTTTCCTGATTTCCCCTGCCGCTGCCCTGGGTTACTGCTGCTGTACTCTCTGGTTTTGAACTGACTTTTTAAGATTCCACAGAGAAGTGAAATCATACTTTCATATAGAAAGTGTTGGCTTTCTGTGTTTAGTTTATTTTACTTAGCATGATGTTCTCTGGGTTCATCCATGTTGTCACAACTGGCAAAATTTCCTTTTTTATGGCCGAACGCTATTCCATTGGGTCACACACACACACGCGCACGTATGCATATATCACATTTTCTCTAGTCACTCATCTATTTGTCAGAGCGTAGGCTGTCTCTGTAACTTGCTATGTGAATAGCGCCTCAGTGAACACTGAAGTGCTGACATCTCTTCAAGACCCGTTCACTCCCTTTGGATATTTACCCCGAAGTGGGAGTGCTGGATCCTATGGTAATTCTGATTTTTATTTTTTGAGGGACCTCTCTTCGGTTTTCCATAGTTGCTACAGCAATTTACATACCAGCAATGTACAAGCATTCCCTTTACTCCACATCCTGACCAACACTTTTCTCTTATCTCTTTGATAACCCTAACAAGTGTGAGGTGGTATCTCACTGTGGCTTTGATGTGCATTTCTCTGCTGAGTGATGCTGAGCATCTTTTCATGTACCTGTTGACTGTTTGTTCATCTTTGTGCGTCTTCAGATCCTTTGCCTGTTTTTAAATTGGACATTTTTTTTTCTACAGAGTTGTACGAGTTCCTTGTCCCTTGTATAGCTTGAAGGTTAACCAGGTGGACTGTAGCCCGACAGGCTCCTCTGCCCATGGAATTCTCCAGGTGAGAATACTGGAGCGGGTTGCCTTTACCTTCTCCAGGAAATCTTCCCAACCCAGGGATCAAACCTGCACTGTGGGCAGATTCTTTACCATCTGAGCCACCTGGGAAGCCCCTCTTATCAGATATATGGTCCACAAACATTTCTCCCATGTGGTGGGTGCCGTTCCACTTGGCTAACTGCTCCTTTCGCTTGCAGAGGCTGTTCAGTTTCACACAGCCCTACTCGATTTTTACCTTTGCTGTCCTGAGTGGTGTCACATCCAGAAATCATTGCCAAGACCAGTTTTCCCCTATGCTTTCCCCTATGTTTTCTTCTACAGTTTTGTGACTTCATATTTTATACTGAAGTGTTTAATCCATCTTGAATTGGTTTTGCATATAGTGTAAGATAAGGATCTGACTTCATTTTGCTTGTGGATATCCAGTTTTTCCAACATCAATTAATGAAGAGGCTATTCCTTCCCCATTGTGTGTTCTTTCTACCCTTTTCATAGATTAGTTGACGTGTATATACATATATACACACACACACACACACACACACACAATTTCTNATATAGTGTAAGATAAGGATCTGACTTCATTTTGCTTGTGGATATCCAGTTTTTCCAACATCAATTAATGAAGAGGCTATTCCTTCCCCATTGTGTGTTCTTTCTACCCTTTTCATAGATTAGTTGACGTGTATATACATACATATATATATATATATATATATATATACACACACACACACTATTTCTGAACTCTCTACTCTGTTCCATTGATCTATGTGTCTGTTTTTATGCCAGTATCATACTGTTTTGATTACTATAACTTTGTAATATTATATCCAGAAAACCTCATGAGAAATGCTGGGCTGGAAGAAGCACAAGCTGGAATCAGGATTGCCGGGAGAAATATCAATAACCTCAGATATACAGATGACAGCACCCTTATGGCAGAAAGTGAAGAGGAACTCAAAAGCCTCTTATTGAAAGTGAAAGAGGACAGTGAAAAAGTTGGCTTCAAGCTCAACATTCAGAAAACGAAGATCTTGGCATCTGGTTCCATCACTTCATGGGAAATAGATGAGGAAATAGTGGAAACAGTGTCAGACTTTATTTTTGGGGGCTCCAAAATCACTGCAGATGGTGATTGCAGCCATGAAATTAAAAGATGCTTACTTCTTGGAAGAAAAGTGATGACCAACCTAGACAGCATATTCAAAGGCAGAGACATTACTTTGCCAACAAAAGTCTGTCTAGCAAGGCTGTGGTTTTTCCTGTGGTCATGTATGGATGTGAAAGTTGGACTATGAAGGAAGCCGAGTGCCAAAGAATTGATGCTTTTGAACTGTGGTGTTGGAGAAGACTCTTGAGAGTCCCTTGGACTGCAAGGAGATCCAACCAGTCCATTCTAAAGGAGATCAGTCCTGGGTGTTCATTGGAAGGACTGATGCTTAAACTGAAACTCCAATACTTTGGGCACCTCATGAGTTGACTCATTGGAAAAGACCCTGATGCTGGAAGGGATTGGGGGCAAGAGGAGAAGGGAACGACAGAGGGTGAGATGACTGGATGGCATCACCGACTTGATGGACATGAGTTTGGGTGAACTCCGGGAGTTGGTGATGGACAGGGAGGCCTGGCGTGCTGTGATTCATGGGGTCGCGAAGAGTCAGACATGACTGAATGACCGAACTGAACTGAACTGTAATATAATTTGATTCCAAAAATACCTCCATATTTGCTCCTCTTTCTCAAGATTGCTTTGGCTGTTTGTGGTTCCATATGAATTTTTGGATTATTTTCTTTATTTCTGCGAAAAATCCTATTGCAGTGTTGATAGGGATTGCCTTGAATCTGTACATTATTTTGTGTAGGCTGGAGGTTAGTTCCTTATCAGATATATATATAGAGAGAGAGATAGATAGATATAAATCTTCACAATTTTAATTCTTTTAACCTGAGAACATAGAGTATCTTTCCATTTTTTGTGTCTTCAATTTCTCTTATTATAATCTTGCAATTTTTGGTAATCTTTTGCCTCCTTGTTTAAATTTATTAGTAGGTATTTTTTCTCTTTTGGCATCACTGTAAATGGAATTGGTTTATAATTTTATTTTCAGATTGTTCATTGCTAGTTTATAGAAAAGCATTTGATTGATGTGTATTAGTTTTGTATTCTGCAAACTTGCTGAACTAGTTTATTGATTCAAATGGTTTTGCGTGTGAGTATGTACGTATTCCTTTTATTCAAGATTGTGTCAGGTGAGAGTAGAGATGCTTTGCTTCTTATTTTTCTTTCTAAATGCCTTTTTTTTTCTTGCCTAACAGCCTTGGCCAGAAGCTCCAGCACGAGACAGAGTCTAAGGATTGAAAGCAAGCGCCCTTGTCTTGTTCCTGATTTAATACATGTGTCTTTTAAATCAGTTAAAAGAAGAAAGGAAAAAATATTTGCTTGTGTTGAATTACACTGCATTTTGTAATTACCTATATAACTAAATTTACTGGTTCTATTGGTGTTTATGGGTAGGTTCAAGCTATTGTCTGATGTCACTTGCTTCATCCTGAAAAACTTGTTTCAGTGTTTCTTTTAGGGTTTTAGCCTGCTACCTATGAAGTCTCTCTGTGAATGTCTTAATTTTACCTTCATCTTTGGAAAATAGTTTTGCTAGATATATGATTCTATTTATTATTGTGTATAAATACATAAGCTAAATTTATAATATTTTTTTTATTTTACAAAAGTTTATTTTTATTGTCATAAAA
>SJYB01005179.1:136342-148717 GCA_006408585.1 Antidorcas marsupialis
GGGGCGGGGCGGGGGCGGCGGGGACCCGGGGCGCCGGGGTGAGGAAGCTGCTGCGGCGCCGGCGGGAGAGGTGCCGAGGCTCCCCGTGCCAGCTGCTTCCGCGCCCCGCGGCT
This sequence comes from Antidorcas marsupialis, assembly GCA_006408585.1. Classification (NCBI taxonomy): domain Eukaryota; kingdom Metazoa; phylum Chordata; class Mammalia; order Artiodactyla; family Bovidae; genus Antidorcas; species Antidorcas marsupialis. The sequence continues at coordinate 136,456 of SJYB01005179.1, forward strand.
CCCGCTGCCCGCTGCCATGCCCTCCTACACCGTCACCGTGGCCACCGGCAGCCAGTGGTTCGCGGGCACCGACGACTACATCTACCTGAGCCTCGTGGGCTCCGCGGGCTGCAGCGAGAAGCACCTGCTGGACAAGCCCTTCTACAACGACTTCGAGCGCGGCGCGGTGAGGGCGCGCGGCCGGGCCGGGCTGGGGCGGCCGCGGGGCGGGGTGCGGGCGCGTCCAGGACCCATCGGGGAGGCTGGGACCCAAGCTTGAGGGCGAGGGGCTCTAAGAGAACCCTTAACTGGGCAAGTGCTGTGACCATTGCTCGCGCCCACTTCGTGGGACTTCATAGATGGCACCTCAGTAGTGGGGAGAATGAGGAGGGCTAGGGATCCCGAGACCTGAGTTCCGCCAGGGCCCGATCACTACCTCGCTCCGCCCCCATCCCGGGCGTCAGTTTCCCCAGACATAAAGTGCAAGTCTAGGAGTCCCAGCCGGTGGCTCCGTGTGGCATAGCTGATGTCTCCACGCCTGGGCAGCTCACATTCCCAGGCCAGGTTCCCAGAGGGATGCAGAGCGAAGGAACGAGAGACCGACAGCAGGAGAAGACTTTTGCAAAGCTGGGGGTCTTCACTGGCTTCCAGTAGAGTGTACACCGGGGAACCCTTACCCCAGGCTGTGAGTGTTCAGGGGAGGAAGAGGGAGAAGGGCTTCCCCTTCCCCCACCTCACCAGAGACCCTGGTGCCCTGGGAGTGCAGGGAGCAGAGGCCCCTGTGTTGACGGCACCGCTAAGTCTGCGTGCTACGCGCTGCACTGAGGTTTCGTTCAGAGGTGGATTCCCATTGCTGACCTGGGAGGGTGCATTCTAGCCTGTAGCGTTCTCTGTGAGCACAGAGGTGCTCACAACTGGTCCTTACCAGGTGTTTGGTGCCCAGTCCACTGGGCTTATTAAATGATCATTACTTAACTGCTCATTAAATGTGGTGATAGTCCCAACACACTACAGGTACCCAGAAAATATCTGTTCCCTTCTGCCACACCCAGCTTCTGAACTGGACCATAAAGATTTAGATTTCATAAAGCTGTCTTTTTACCTCTTCATTATTTTGTTGAACCAAAAGGAATTACTCGTAGTTGACTATTTTTGACAAACAAAACTGGCAATTTCATATGGTTCAACCAAACACTTCTTGGGTAATATTCATGAAGCACGTTGTAGGTCTGCAGAGCCTAAAGTCAGCCAGGAATAGTCCACTCCTTTCCAGGCTGGAAACTCAGAATGGGCTTGATTCCTACCCAGGAGCCTCGGAACCTTGCTCTATAAGTCCAGCTGACACTTAGCCAAGTTCAGCATCTTATGTGGCTAGAGAGTGCCCTTCTGGAAGAGTTAGGCATTGAGTGTACGAACTACCTCCTGTTGTTTGGTTTCCCCAACCAGGGACCTGGCCGAGAGGATGGTGGTGCAGGAGGGCTAATGGATCATCCATTTGGGGTGATGAGACCCTCAGCTATTTCTGAAGCACCATCATTTCTTTCTATTATTTTGTGGATTCCACCAACACGCGAGGAGGACAGCGTGCAAACTGCTTGATCTTTTTGACCTGTCTCCAGGGCGTCCATTCTCCTTCATACACTATGCATCCGTGTGTTCATGCTGTTCAGCATGCGGCGCCTGGGAGTGGCTTCTCAGGGGAGATAAGGATGTGACCATAACACGGGCGTTGGAAGAGAGATGAAAGCATCCCTCTGTTCATTATTTCCCCACCCTGAGAATTCATTCAAATGACATTGTGATTAAACATCTCGGTGAGAGTCCCAGAAGCAAATTTCAGGAGAGATTTGCGTATCACATTTCCATTGGGGTGAGAGGGGCACTGCAGGAGGGGCACTGCAGGGGACTTGCTGTCTCCAAAGGCTCTTTGAAAAACATCAGCTTTTGAGCAAGTTCCCGTTGATGCAAAGTTACTCCACACTGGGCCTTGCACAGCCCAGAGCTACTTCCTCATTCTCCAGCCAATGTCTCTTTAAGGACAATCTGTCCCTTTGGGGTAAAGGTGAGGGAGAAATCTTAGAGGAAATACTTTTGGAGAAGATAATGCTATCCCATTTAACCTGAAAAGCGTTATAGTCATTATAGATATTAACAGCAATGGTAACAGCAATAAAGACTTTTTCCAGGCAACCAATTCAGACATTCCCAGGCCATGTCAGGTCAACACCACACTCCCCTCACTCAAAATTCAGTCCCTGTGATGAACAGGACTGATTTTTTTCCCCTGCAGTAAATTCAGTCACAAATCACTGGTTAGTCTCATCAGAGTTCTGCAGAGTGATTCAGGACTGGAGTGGGAATCAGAGTCCTTCACAGGTGAGATTCTCCTGTCAAGGCAAATTTAGCAAGTTGGTGTTTCTTTGACTCTGTCTATTTAAAGTAATTCAAGTCCAGGTGGGATGACTGTCACAGATCCGAAGACTTCTGGGAAATCTTAACCTGAGCCTTTTTCATTCCCTGGCAGCACTTTTAGGAAAGCAAAAGGCCATAGGGTGCTGTTTAGTATACCTCCTTGACCGTAGTCAGTAAGTGTGATCAAGTCTTAGAGCTTTACGCCTTAAACATTTTCAGTGAATATTCTTACAGTATGTTCATGAAGAATGTATGTATTGTAGAATACTGCCTTCCCAGAAAGACTATATTACTGAAGAATAGGGCTTCCCTGTTGGCTCAGATGGTAAAGAATCTGCCTGCAATTCAGGAGACTCGGGTTCAATCCCCAGGGGAGGTGGGGGGAGCCCCTGGAGAAGGAAACAGCAACCCCTCCAGTATTCTTGCCTGGGAAGTCTGAAGAAAAAGTATTTCCTTCTGATCCTGTCCATCCTTCACCTGCCCTCTCTGCGCCATCTATTCCCTGCGTCCTGCCTCTTCTTCCTCCTTCTCGTCCTTCCTCTGCTCTGTTCTCCTCACAGTTCCCCAATGCCCAGAATCTTTGTCGTCTTTTCTGCTCCAGCTTCTCCCTTCTGCTGTCTCCTAGATTCCCCCAGCCCCCCAGTTCTTTGCTTCTTTATTCTCCCTAACCACTGCCCCTTCTCTCCCTCTCTGCCCCAGCCTCTCCCTTATCCACCCCTTAATCACCTCCCTCTCTCTCCACAGCCCCTCCTCTCGCTTCCCACCCCCATCAAGCCCTCTTTAGCCCGCTCCACAACAGGCAGTCCAGGCTGGACCACATCATGACCCTCTGTCCTTGCCGTAGCAGAAATCTGGGGCAGAGACAAACGGAACCTTTCTTTAAATGCCAATATAAAGGTCAAAACAAAAACTGACCAACTAACCCTTTGCTGAAATATTCCAAAGCCTTAGAGCTGTGTGTCCAGTGTTGAGTTGAGAGCAACTGGACGAAATCAGCAAGCTGGCCCTTCTGAGAAAGAAGGCTAGTGAATATCAGATCTCCCTGCCTCCCTGTCTCTCTCCAGTGCCTGACTGTGGCACCCACCACTTCTGCCCCAAGAACTCCACGCATCAGACTTCACCTCCTTTCTCCACATTCAGAATGCTGCTCATTCCCCTTCTCCACTCAGCTCCCCTCCAAAATCTTACCAGCTCCTAAGAGCTGCCTCAAATGCCATCTCATGGGAAGATTTTCCATGTTCTCCACCCCATCACCTTCATACTCCATGGAGAGCTTGAACTCGGGCTCAAAGCCAGGTCACCTGACTCCCAGACCAAGGCTTTTCCCACGATGCGATCATCGGGAGAAGTGAGAGGAACCCAGACTGGGCCATACACAGGTTCGGGTTCTAATCATGGGGCCACCAGTTACTTACTAGCATGGTAGCTGCCTGACCTCAGCCTGAGCCTCAGTTTGCAGCTATAAAATGAGATAACCACCCGCTCGGCCATGCTGCCTGACCTCAGCCTGAGCTTCAGTGTCCAGCTACAAGATGAGATAACCACTTGCTCGGCCACGCACATGCCCTGTATTTACTGTATGTCATGCCAACCACTGTTGGCACTGTGGACTGTGCGGAACGGACATGTGATGTTAATGAGTCAAGGCAAATGAGTCAACAAACAGTATCCATCCAGCACACCGGCCCAGGGAGAGGGGGCAGGAAGGTCATCACGCCTCCGGCCCTTTGCGCCTTCCTAAGACCTGACTTTCTGTTTGATGCACAGGACCCTGAGATCTCCCCGGAGGGCCCCTCTATCCTCTGTGACTCTCCAGCAGGAACTCCCTCAGAAACCAGTTTCCAGTCACCAGACTTTGTCCCTAGACATCCCGAGTGAGGGCTGAATTCCTCGGACCCTCGTTCACCTCCTGGGGCACTGCTCCAAAGCCAGGGCCAGCCAGAGACCGGCCAGACGCGCAGGCCTGTCCTGCCCCATCCCCGTCAGGGAGCATGTTGAGTCCCTGTAAGTCTGTCCACGGATTCCATCCCAGGTGAAGCTCCAGGGCCTTCCACCAGGTACCTGTAGGGGCCACTGGGGCTGGGGGACCTGGAGGGGCCATTCTCCTGTGACTGCACATAGGCGGGACAGGGTGGCCCTGCTCTCCCTGTCTGCAAAGAAGCTGCCCCGTCTCTTATCAGTCACTGCCAGCAGCTGGACGTCTGGCCTCCCTCTGAGAGTCGCTCTGGAGAGGCCCCCGGCTCCGTCCCACTTCCCTGAGAAAGTCCACCTCAGGTGCTCATGGCTCTTGTCTACTCCTTCACCTCAGCCTTCCTGCATCAGCCCCCAGACACCGGCAGCCCCCACCCCCAGCCCTACAGAGCTACAGGAAAGCCACTTCCCCTGGAGCCAGCAGCCGGGGCCCAGGGTCCACCGCACTTCACATGTTCACTTCCCTCTGCTGGTCTGTGCTGCCAGCAGCAAGCTGTCTGCAGGTCTCACTCGGCCTCAGCCGGGCTCTCAGTGAGCAACAGTTTCTGGCGAAAGAGTAGCCCAGGTGGTGGCTCCCTGACAGGTGAGCCCGCTCATCTGTCCTGCCGGATGCCCCACCCTTCGGGCAAAAGAACCCTCCCGTCCCACGGTGGGTCTCGTGAGAGAGCAGGGATCACAGACAAGTTCACAGAGAATGGTGACCCCCAGGCCGGTGGGGCCTTGGGCAGAGAGGGGGCTGTCTGTACTACAGATTGTTGACCCCCGGGAGAAGGTGGCAGGCCCCAGGTTGGGAGAGGAGTCCCAGTGAGGGGCTGGATGAACAGAGGAGCTGGGAGGAGGGAGAGGAAAGGACCAGACCCCAGGGAACTGGCAAGAGGCTTCCGCTTTCTGACCATAAGCGTCTAGCATCCGCAGCAGCAAAGACACGCAAACAGCTCCCTGTGCTTGGAGCCAGAGGGTTTGCTGAACATACCCAACTTCCCACTCTTCTTAAGAAGTCCTCCGGGGGTGTCCTGGGGTTTGGAGGGGGAGCATGGGAGTGGGGATGCACACGGTCTTGTGCACGAGGAGCACCCATCCCCTCCACTCACCTCACTACTGCACTGAGAACTCTAAGTTCTGCCGCCGAGGAGAAACCTGAGATGGGTGAAATCTGGCTTAGAAAGGGCTTCAGATGGCACTGAGTCTGGGGCTTCCCGAGCCTGCTGGTCTTCAGAACACCTGACGCAGTGTCTGAGCCCCAGCCTTCTCTCCCGGCTGCACGTATGGAGAGGAGGGCCCGCAGCAGCACTGCCACCGTGCCGGCTCATCTTCCGGGGTCAGGCGCCTGGCAGCAGCGCGGGGCGCAGTGCTGCGCGTGGCCTGGGATGGCAAGGCCAGCCTCTGCCCGCCACTACGCCTCCGACGTCGCGGGAAGGCATCACTGTGGCTCAGGGAGCTGCAGAGGCCCGGGACGACGCGAATCTGTGTGGCTGCACTCTCAGCCGAGCCTCCTCATCTCACCCAGTTGTCCGCCCCACTGATAACGCGAGACATGTCGGAAGGCTTGGACTGGGAGTCCAGCTCCGCCGGTTAGTAGTGGGAGTGGGACTGAGTCTCACCGTCTGCATCTGAGACACAGGCCGTAGCCTTCCCTCCTCCCACAGTGCCTGTGGGATGGATAGCAGCATCAGTGAGCCCTCTGCCAGCTGCCCCTGTGTGCGAGGACCAGTTTGCCTCAGCCAGCCCTATGGGGTGGCAGGGCCAGCAGCCTGCTGCCCTTGTGAGTGGGGTCCGCTGCAGAGGCCCTCACTGAGCCTGGCCTGGAGGCGGGCACGCCTGCCTGGAGCCTCCACCTCCCCCATCCCGGGCCTTGTGGAGACAGCAGGTCCCCTCCAAGCAGCGCTGTCGCTCACCCACTTCCATCTCCTGAGGGCCATCTGGGGGACTTGGCCATCTCTGTCACCCAGGGCACAGCACAGAGCCATGCCAGGGGCAGACCTCTCTGCTAAACGAGCGAGGATGATACAAAGGCCCAGGGGCTCCCAGACTCTTATCTGTCGTTTCTCCTTCTCAGGTCGATTCTTACGAGGTGACAGTGGATGAAGAGCTGGGCGACATCCAGCTGATCAGAGTCGAGAAGCGCAAGTACTGGTTCCATGACGACTGGTACCTGAAGTGCATCACAGTGAAGACGCCCTGTGGGGATTACATCGAGTTCCCCTGCTACCGCTGGATATCGGGCGAGGGCGAGATTGTCCTGAGAGACGGACAAGGTGAGCGGCTCAGGCCCCGTCCACCTCCTGGGCTTCCAGGAAATGAGAGGGTTTGCAGGCCCTCCGTCCCCGAAGAACCGTATCCTTGGGACTAATGACACCGCCGCCCACAGCCGAGCGCCTGCTCTGCGCCCTGACGCACCGGCTGGAAATGCGACTTCCTCTGGGTACTGACAAGTCCCAGGCTCACAGGGTGGAGTGACAGGCTCCAGGCTCCATCCAGCCATGTCCCCTCTCCACCATACAGACCTTCAGGGGAAGGTTATGAGCCCCCCACTTTTGTCAGAGGTAACCAGGATCTCTAGTAGCACATACCCCTAGGACGGGTCCCTGGATGGATGGTTCTCCAGTTTAGTTCTTGGCTCTCCTCTCTGGGGGGTCACGGTGGGGCTTGGGCTCCTAGGGATCCCGCTCAGGCCAGGGAAAGGAAGGGGGTGGCCAGGAGCGCCTGTGCACCAGCTTGGAGGAGTCATGGGCAGGGTGTTCACCAGTCACTATACCTGAAGTCTCACTTTTTTGTTGAAAGAGAGAAGAACCTAAAATGTGCCCTCTTAAGCAAGACCCTCAAATGTGCAGACCCCAATCTGACACTTCCTCACAAGGCCATTCTTGGTAAGAGACACACAGCTGGCTTGGTTGGAGGTGGAGGAGAGAGAAGCAGATGATGGGGTCAGCTCAGGCCTCTTCCCCTCTGAGCGGTGCGCCTCCCCACCCCCTCACCAGCCTCCGAGCATGATTCAGATCCGTGCCTGGTGCTCTTAAACTCTCAGACCACATCGTGTTGTTTCTGACCTGGAATTTAACTTAAGAAAGAAAATTTCAGGAGCATTTCTGAACTAAATGATTGGGGCAAGAAGGATTTTTACCCTCTGTGCTCATGGCAGGGAAAAGACCGCAAAAGTCATTCTGCCTTTTGGTGGCCAGCATGGAAAAGGCTGCAGACAGGGCACTTCTCTTCCACCAAGATTTTTAAATTGCAACCTCCTGCCCCCCTGCCACCCAGCTGTGTAGTCCGGTCCAGTCCTTCTTCCCACAGACCCCAAATCTCTTTCCAGCTAAAAAAAAAAAAAAAAAAAAATACGGCACATTCAAACTGGGATATTTAGAAGGCATAGCCGGTGTGGAAGGCCATTAGCTGCTAGTCCTGGTGGGGTGGGGGAGGGGAAAATGCCAGAGTAACTCAGAAGGAGAGAGTCCTGCAGCCAGAGCTGCCTTGGGAGGAGCTATAGCCCTCAGCAGAGATGCAGACAGTCTGGGGGGACACTGAAGAGAGGCGGGGAAAGAAGTGTCTTCTCCTCCCTGTCCCACACCCTCCACTCTGTAGCCAGGGTTCCCAGTGGCTTGACCCAGTGTGAAGCCCACTGATGCACGGATCAGGGACCCTCAGGGGTAGGACAGGATGAAGGGCGGAGCTGCAGGGGCGCGGAAGCCACCCAGCGTGTCTCGCTGACCCAGCCTCTGCAGCGACCTTGGTGGCTTTACACAGCCTTTTTATCTTGCTCATGACCTCAGGGGTCAGGAAGTGGGGAAGGGCTTAGCTGGGTGGTTCCTGCGTGAGCCATGGGCAGCCACTGAGGGGTAGGGCTAGAGAATCCACTTCTAAGACGGTTCTCCCACGTGGCTGGAGCTTCAGGGCTCCGTGGTCCCCCACTCTCCGCATGGCATCTCATTTTTAAGGCTTCCCCATAGAGGTTAGACTCTCACAGTTTGGTGGTCTCAGGGGACTCGTGCTTCTTAAGTCGTGGTGGACTTCCAAGAGCAAGTATTCCGAGAGTCAGAAAGTGCACGCTGCCAGTTTCTTCACACCCGACTCTGGAAACTGGCCCAGTGTAACGTCCACCGTATCCTATTGGCACAAGCAGGTTTCTGGGGGAAGCCGGAACACCGGATGTCCTTTCTGTCCTTCTCCAGGCTCATTTCACACGTGTGCTTTCTTCACAGCGAAGCTGGCCTGTGATGACCAGATCCACATCCTCAAGCAGCACAGACGCAAAGAGCTGGAGACACGGCAAAAGCAGTACCGGTGAGTTGTGGCGTCAGACGACCAAACGGCCGTGGAGCCGTGGCCTCTCCTGTCGCAGAGGCGTGACTCTGCCCACAGCTTATGCCCCTCAGAGCTGGCATGTGGTGGCCAGCACACCAGATCCCTTCAACTCTCCTCAGCCCCCAAGCTCCGCCTTACCACCACTCCAGGCGGAGACGGAGAGGGTCACGAGAAGTGTNGGAGCCGTGGCCTCTCCTGTCGCAGAGGCGTGACTCTGCCCACAGCTTATGCCCCTCAGAGCTGGCATGTGGTGGCCAGCACACCAGATCCCTTCGATTCTCCTCAGCCCCCAAGCTCCGCCTTACCACCACTCCAGGCGGAGACGGAGAGGGTCACAAGAAGTGTGGCGTCAACCACACCGACATTCAGAAGGGACGGGACAGCACGCTCTCACCTCCCATTGTAGGGACCACCCCTCACTTTTTATGTCTTCTTCTCATACTTGCTCCAGTCCTCTTGCCTGGAGAATCCCAGGGACGGGGGAGCCTGGTGGGCTGCAGTCCACGGGGTCGCGAAGAGTCGGAAAGGACTGAGCGACTTCCCTTTCACTTTCCACTTTCATGCATTGGAGAAGGAAATGGCAACCCGCTCCAGTGTTCTTGCCTGGAGAATCCCAGGGACGGGGGAGCCTGGTGGGCTGCAGTCCACGGGGTCGCGAAGAGTCGGAAAGGACTGAGCGACTTCCCTTTCACTTTCCACTTTCATGCATTGGAGAAGGAAATGGCAACCCGCTCCAGTGTTCTTGCCTGGAGAATCCCAGGGACGGGGGAGCCTGGTGGGCTGCCGTCTCTGGGGTTGCACAGAGTCAGACACGACTGAAGCGACTTAGCATCATACTTAAGTTATAAATGTGATACATGATCCATAAGAAAACTGACAAATCTTTAGCAAACAGACCAAGAAAAAAGAGAGGACTCAAATTATTAAAACTGGAAAGAAAAGAGGGAACATCAATACCAACCTCACAGAAATTAGCATGAATGAAAGGGAACAGCATGGATAGCCGTGCACCAGCCCGGTAGGTGACTTAGCTGAGGCACTTCCCTGGTTGCCCAGTGGTTAACACTCTGCATTTCCAATGCAGTGGGCACTGGAACAGCCATTCAATGGCATTGGATTATGAATACATGCCAAACTATAGATGAATCTCAAATACATTATGCCAAATGTTATTTACAAAAGGCTCTATGTTATGCGAACCTATTTTTGTGAAACGTCCAGAACAGGCAGGTCTATGGACAAACATCAGTAGATTAGCCATCAGCTAGGGCTGAAAGTTGGGAATGGCCCATGGGTCATGGGAATGGGTCCACCTATCAGCTGGATACAGAATTTCTTCTGGGGGTGAAAATACTCCAAAATTAGGTTATGGTGATGGCTGCACAACTCTGAAAATATAAAAGCCTTATTTATACTTGGATATTTTTAAGGGACGAATTTTATTGTATGTAAATTATATCTCAATACAGCTGTTTTTCATGTTTATTTTTGTTTATTTATTTGGCTGTGCCAGGTCTTGGTACTGGCACACAGGGTCTTTAGTTGCGGCATGCGAACTCTTAGTTGCAGCCTGTGATATCTAGTCCCCCGACCAGGGATTGAACCCAGGCCCTCTGTATTGGGAGTGGGCGCTCTTACCCCTGGACAAATCTGCAAGGAGAGGATTGTCAGTTCAGTTAAAAAAAAACAAAAGGCACTTGCAGTCACGGCGCAAAATGTGAACAGCAAGTATACAAAGAGGTGCTTAGCCTCATCTGTAATCGGAGAAATCAAACAGGCAGAGCTGAGACAGCTCGACAAGGCCCACGTGTCAGACAAGGCCTGACGGGGGCAGCGCCCAGGCAGTGCTGACGGGGCTAAAGGCTGGAGCAGCTCGCACAACACAGGTCTGTGGCCTCTGAGGGAAGTCAGGCTGCAGCATGATCTGCGGCTCAGAAGTTCTGCTCCTGTCCAAGTCCAGGTGTGCAGCTGCACGCGGACACAGGCACAGAGGCGGCCGCAGCGGCGTCACTCACAAGAGCAAAGCAACAGAAGCCACCCAGCGCCCGTCAGCAGAAGAGACGAGTGGATCATGGGGACTCTACGCCGCAAGGGAGAGCAACGGACCGCTGGCACCCAGAGCAGCACGAGCAAACCTCACAAACACAGCGCTGAAGAACAGAAGCCGGCCACGCGCCGGTCAGTTCATGAGGCCTGAACTTATACTGTTTAGGGAAACTTGTACAGCAGTAAAACAATAAATAGTAGCAGGAAGAGAGTGTTACAAAGTTGAGGTGACTGGGGAGGCTGAGTGGGCACGTGCGGGGCTGAGGCTACTGGCAGCGTTCCGATTCTTGATCTGGATGTTGCTTGTACAGACGTCTGTGCTTTTTTCATATGTGAGTATGTGTGTGCATGTATATGTTCCTAGACCCTTTTTCACAGTAAAATAATGTTAATGGAACTTTCACGATTTTAGTGCCACATGTGGGAGAGGAAAGGGCTTCCCAGGTGACACGGGGTAAAGAACGCGCCTGCCAGTGCAGGAGACCCAGGAGACGTGGGTTTGATCCCTGGTTCAGGAAGACCACCAAAACGGCAACGCACTCAGTATTATTGCCTGGAAAATACCACGAGCAGCCTGGTGGGCGACAGTCCACGGGGCCACAAAGAGTCACAAACGGCAGCTAAGCGTGCGTGTGTGCACCCACGCACACTCGGGAGAATAATCTGATAGAGCATGTGTGATGTTAAGGACAGCATGAAAAGGCAAAATGATAGGATACCAAAAGAGGAACTCCCCAGGTCAGTAGGTGCCCAATATGCTACTGGAGATCAGTGGAGAAATAACTCCAGAAAGAATGAAGGGATGGAGCCAAAGCAAAAACAATACCCAGCTGTGGATGTGACTGGTGATAGAAGCACGATCCGATGCTATAAAGAGCAATATTGCATAGGAACCTGGAATGTCAGGTCCATGAGTCAAGGTAAATTGGAAGTGGTCAAACAATAGATGGCAAGGGTGAACATCGACATTCTAGGAATCAGCGAACTAAAATGGACTGGAATGGGTGAATTTAACTCAGATGACCATTATATCTACNACTGGTGATAGAAGCACGATCCGATGCTATAAAGAGCAATATTGCATAGGAACCTGGAATGTCAGGTCCATGAGTCAAGGTAAATTGGAAGTGGTCAAACAATAGATGGCAAGGGTGAACATCGACATTCTAGGAATCAGCGAACTAAAATGGACTGGAATGGGTGAATTTAACTCAGATGACCATTATATCTACTACTGTGGGCAGGAATCCCTCAGAAGAAATGGAGTAGCCATCATGGTCAACAAAAGAGTCTGAAATGTAGTACTTGGATGCAATCTCAAAAACGACAGAATGATCTCTGTTCATCTCCAAGGCAAACCACCCAATATCACAGTAATCCAAGTCTATGCCCCAACCAGTAACGCTGAAGAAGTTGAACTTGGATGGTTCTATGAAGACCTACAAGACCTTTTAGAACTAACACCCAAAAAAGATGTTCTTTTCATTATAGGGGACTGGAATGCAAAAGTAGAAAGTCAAGAAACACCTGGAGTAACAGGCAAATTTGGCCTTGG
>SJYB01005179.1:148729-176223 GCA_006408585.1 Antidorcas marsupialis
AAAAAGTTGGCTTAAAGCTTAACATTCAGAAAACGAAGATCATGGCATCTGGTCCCATCACTTCATGGCAAATAGATGGAGAAACAGTGGAAACAGTGTCAGACTTTATTTTGGGGGGCTCCAAAATCACTGCGGATGGTGACTGCAGCCATGAAGTTAGAAGACACATACTCCTTGGAAGGAAAATTATGACCAACGTAGACAGCATATTCAAAAGCAGAGACATTACTTTGCCGACTAAGGTCCGTCTAGTCAAGGCTATGGTTTTGCTTGTGGTCATGTATAGATGTGAGAGTTGGACTGTGAAGAAGGCTGAGCGCTGAAGAATTGATGCTTTTGAACTGTGGTGTTGGAGAAGACTCTCGAGAGTCCCTTAGACTGCAAGGAGATCCATCCAGTCCATTCTGAAGGAGATCAGCCCTGGGATTTCTTTGGAAGGAATGATGCTAAAGCTGAAACTCCAGTACTTTGGCCACCTCATGCGAAGAGTTGACGCATTGGAAAAGACTCTGATGCTGGGAGGGATTGGGGGCAGGAGGAGAAGGGGACGACGGAGGATGAGATGGCTGGATGGCACCACGGACTCGATGGATGTGAGTCTGAGTGAACTCCGGGAGATGGTGATGAACAGGGAGGCCTGGCGTGCTGCGATTCATGGGGCCGCAAAGAGTTGGACACGAGTGAGCAACTGAAGTGAGTAATGTGAAGGATCTATGAATTTGCGACTTGTAAAATATTTGTGAGTAAGCCTCTCAGCTCAGGCACCATATGAGCTTTGAGACTTTTGTGCTTGCTGCAGCGCACAGGGCTTTGTCCAAGAGCGCTGCAGCGCCCGTTCCCATCCTAAGGGGCTGGTGCTCTCGTACCCCTTCCCTTCCCATTTCCACCACAGTGGAAAGCCCTACAGCAAGTACCCCACGTGCTTATGGGAGGAAGGAGCCCTGTGCTGTGGTGAGTAGGCAGCTTCCAGAGAATCTGCTAGTTATGTCCAGTTAAGAGAGTGGACAGAAGATTTAGTTCCACACTAATTCAGACTCAGATGTTAATCCTTATAACAGGCATTTTCTTTTAACCGATATTTTCCAAAGTGCACCCTGGAGCATTGGTCCCCAAACTTTCTCTCCAGAAAAGGGTTCCATGGTAAAGCAAGTTTGGGAAACTGTTTATCATATTCTCCTCCTGGAGGTTCACAGTGCACATAAGCACTGAGAATTCTGAGACGTTTTGGGGTAATGATCCCTGGTTGATCTTTTTTAACCCAAGATTTCCCAAGAGAATTTGATGTAGGCCTCAATGTCCTGAAGAAGGAGGGCTCTGTGAAGCTCCTTTGGGAAACGCCCCTTCCCCAGGGAGAGGTGGATTCAGTGGTGTGTTGATCTTATAGGGATGGGGCTTTGGCGGGGTCTAGAGAATCCTGGTAGAGAAGGCAATAGCACCCCACTCCAGTGTTCTTGCCTAGAGAATCCCAGGGACGGGGAGCCTGGTGGGCTGCCGCCTATGGGGTCGCACAGGGCTGGACACGACTGAAACGACTTAGCAGCAGCAGCAGCAGAGAAGCCTGGCGGGCTACAGTCTGCAGGGTCGTGAGGAGTCGGCCATGACTGAGCGCACACACGCACGGACGCACAGGGACACGGGCAGAGGGTATCCTGATGAGATCATCCGCTCCTTCCGTAGATCTAATCATTATTTTTCTTCTTCTCTCTGCTCATCTGTTCTTTTCAGACCTCCTCCTCTGTTTCCGTTTAGGAAACACTGAATTTTGCACTGTCTGCGTATTCTTAGAGTTCCTCTTTCACATGAACCCTCAGGCTTCCAGATAAGCGTTTGAAAGTAAAGTTAACAACGAAGAATAGTCTCCAGTATGTCAGAGGCTGGCAGATTCAGCTGGTTCTCCTCACTCAGCCAAGCTGGAAGATGGAGAAGCCTACACAGTTCACAACCCAGCACCCATGTTTTCTCACTGTGATAGCACGTGAGGTACACAGTCACACACACACACAGAGCAAACTATAGTATAGCGGGCTTTCATCCACTGTACTATAATCGACTCAATCCATGACTTGCTTTTTCTTCCCCCATTCTTCTGTTGCAAAGGGCTGCCAGTTGACAGGCGCCGTCCATTCCTTTCAGAGAAGGCAGTGGCGCCCGCTCCCGCAGCCCCGCATTTAGCTTCTGAGCAGCACACCATCGTGTGGGTGAGCCTGCTCCCCCGCTGCCCTGTGGTGGACATGCTGGAAGTCTTTCATTTCTGGCCGTCACAACCCAGCGCAATAAGTGTCCTCACACATCTTGTCTCCTGGTTTCTCCAATGAGTTGCTCTAGGGAACATAGGAGCGGCTCCCAGGGTTGCAGACCACACGCTAAGTTTTCTGAACGTTGCCTGCTGTTTTCCAAAGGGGTTCCGCCGGTTTCCACCCAGGAGCTTTGCCTGCGTTGCCGTTTCCCTGCCTCCTCCGCCCACTTCACACCCTGAGCCGTTTTCATCCTTCTCAGTATAATGTGTGCACAACAGCACCTCGCTGCTTTCCTCATCCTGAAGTTGCCGCTGTTTCTTGCTTTATGTGACGGCACCAGAGTTCATTCAACCGTTCTCCTATTGATGGACGTTCAGTTTGTTTCCCATTTGTGTATTGGCTTATATTTCGTATTAAGACCGGTGCTGCAGGGAGCAGCCTCATACAAACATCCTGATGTCCTGCTGCTTGGATTACTGTCAGATTGACGTCCAGGACTCACGTAGCTGGGCCAAAGCATCGTTTTTCACTGTAAGAAATAGTGACAAAATTCTCTTCCCCAAATTTCACAGCAGTTTCCAATCTCCCCGATGGCTTATGAAAGTACACTATTACCTATGCCTTCACTAATGGCTGATGGCATCAAATTTTCAAAGTTTTAACAAAACAAATGGCTCGTACCCTGAAGTAAGAGCCCACGGCTGTCTTAATCCGCATGCCTCTGAGCACCGGTGAGTTTAGCCTCTGCTTTGCTTCTTGTTCAGATTGCCTGTTTATACACTTTATTTTTCTATGAGTTTATTCTTAATCGAAAGGGGCTCTTCATATATTGGGAGAGTATCCCTTTGTTATTTGTATAGTGTATGTCATTTATCTTTTGTTGCTCTTGCCACAGATTTTAGCTCTTTATTTTCTTAATATTTGCATTCTTTTCCTTTGTAACTTTGGGTTTCCTGCTTTGCTTAAGAAGGCCCTCCCCATCCCAGTGTTACATAAGTACTCATATTTTTGTCTAATATTTTTATAATTTTGTTCTTAACTTTAGGCTTTTAATTCATCTGCTATGTATTTTTATACATGATGTGAAATCAGAGTCAAATGTTTCTGGTATCATTTCTTAAGTAATAAGCTTCTTCCTGCTGCTTTGGGATGGCGCCCGCTGCACACGGAGCTGATGGGACCAGGGCGTGTGAGGCTCCGCAGCAGTGCCTGGGCTCAG
Source organism: Antidorcas marsupialis (assembly GCA_006408585.1). Classification (NCBI taxonomy): domain Eukaryota; kingdom Metazoa; phylum Chordata; class Mammalia; order Artiodactyla; family Bovidae; genus Antidorcas; species Antidorcas marsupialis. The sequence goes on from SJYB01005179.1 coordinate 152,186, forward strand.
CCCCACCGACTGCCACTGAGAAAGCTGTTCAACCTCTTTGCGCCTCAACTGCCCCATCTGTAAAGTGGGAGAAATAATAATACCACCTCTTAGGGTTCTGAATGAAATAGGTTACACTATGAAAACACATAGACTGTTATTCGACACCTAGAAAACACTGGGCAAGTATTAGCTAGTTTTAGCTATTAGCTAAGTAGTATTAGCTATTTTCTTGGGTCTGTTTTTCTACCCCATGACCCAGCACCGTCTTTTGGTGATCAGAACTTTCTAATAAATGTGAATGGTTGTTTTGTTATCGCACTGTTCTTTTTAGTTTTTCATGATGAGAATTGCTTTGAATTGCAAATAAATGTGTCCCGTACGCACTGGCATTTTAATAATGTTCCATCTTCCCACCCACTCAGATCTGCGTGACGTCCTTCAGCAGAGCTTCTCGTTTCATTCATGACGTGCTTTTCCCTTTCCAGTCACTTCATACCAGCAGAAACCGTAGCTGTCACCGTTCGAAGTGGGACATTTTTTCCATTTTAAGTGAATATTGCTGTGATAAAGATGAATTACTCATTTTTCACTATTTACTTTGTATTGACACCTTGTTAAACTATTTCATTGTTTCTAATTATTTTTAAGTGAGTCTTTTTAATTGCCTGGTTATTTGATCATGTTATAAGAATGATGATACTTTTGTCTCTTAGCTTACATTATTTACATCAGTGATAATTTTTTTCTTATTGCCTGAACAAAGTAACAGTAGCAAGGATGAACATCCTTTCTAAGTCTTAATTTTTTAGAAAATGCCTTTCATATGCTTATTTGTTCAATATGTTGTTTTTGATAAGCACTCTTTTCTTATTTATTTGTTCAATAGATCTGCTACTGTTTTCTGATAAACAGTAACTTCGTGGTTCATTTTAACATCGTGTCTGTTTAGCTGAACTTGTTCCGTTCATATGGGGCTTCCCTGGGGGCTCAGCAGCAAAGAATCCTCTCGCAATGCAGGAGGAGCAGGAGGCTCAGGTTAGATCCCTGAGTCAGGAAGACCCCCTGGGGGAGGGCATGGCCGCCCGCTCCAGTGTTCTTGCCCGGAGAATCCCATGAACTGAGATACCTGACGGCTACAGTCCACAGGGTCACAACGAGCTGGACACGACTGAGGCCGCTGAGCGCACACGCGCACTTTCAGTTGGTGCATGAAAAAGTGGGCGCTGCGGCGTCCCAGTCCGTGCTTCCCCCCAACCCCTCCCCACAAAAGTGTTTCTCCTGCGCTCACGAATCCCGTGACTTAACTGAGGATCTAAACAGTGTCCGTTAGACAGCGAGCACTGCCTCCCTGTCGTCACTGTGGCTGGTGGGGAGCCTAACGGTGGTCCATTAGTTTCCTTTTCCGGAAGCTTGTGAGTCTGTAGGAGCAGCTCCCCTCCTCTAAACCCCTGCCTTCTTCTCCCCTCCTCCCTCCAACTTTCTCCTCTTTGGCATTTTGCAATATAATCAGAATATATCTAGGAGTGTCTTTCTTTTCCTTTGTTATTTTTTCCTGTACAGGATTTACTCAGAAACTTGAGGTCTCTTCAGCTTAAGGAAGTTTTTCTCTGATTTCTGATTTTCACTCCTGCAGACACTGCTCTCTGTCCTCTGGAACCCTGGCTCTCCACACACCAAAGCCTCCACACCCAGCTCCCGTGTCTCCCGCGGTTTCCTCCACGGCTTCCACTTCCGTGTGTACCGGTGTTAGAGTTTCTTCCATTTGGCACAAGGCAGTTCCTCTCATAGAACAGGTGCTCGGTCATTAGATAATGAATAGATTTTGTCTTCCAGGAGATTGATCAGATCTCACAGTGACTAGTATTCTCTTCCCATTTTTCAGTTCAGAAATCATGTTTTATGGCTGCAGAAAGTCTTCACATTCGAATTACATCTCCTTAAGACCTCTCTAGCTCTCTCTCTGTTTTGACAAATTAAATGTCTTTTCTGCTTTCTCCTTCCGCTTGCTTGTTCAGCATGGTCTTCCCAGTGGAGTGTGGCTTCTCTTTGCCTGCTTATCTGCGGCTGTGACGGTCTTTGCGCCTTGCACAGGTCAGCCTGTCGGGGCTCTCAGGCACCAGTTGTTGAGTGGAAGGAACATAAGCGTTTGGTTCAGGTACCAGTTGTAAACTGGCTGGCAAACTGCACCGTCTCCAGGCACCAAGAGGCTGTGGTCTCATGACCGCCCAAGGTGGAAGCATTTCGGAGGCTGGGGTCAGCGGGAGTCAGGGAAGTCCTGAGGAAATGTGCTCCAGGTAAACTCTGCACTTAAAAATATTGGGAATCTATTACCTGGCACATCTCCCCTCATTGGCTCAGTGCTTGCATACTGAGAAAAATCCAGCTCCACTAAGCTCTTAAAATTGATTAGAGCCCTTGGACTTCCAGTGGCCAAGAGAAAATGTTTAGTAATGTTTAAATTGATTTGACCAACAGTAATTGGTGGCACAGTGATAAAGAATTTGCTTGCAAATGCAGGAGACACAGGATATGGGGGTTCAGTCCCTGGTTCGGGAAGATTCCCTGGAGGAGGAAACAGCAACCCACTCCTGTATTATTGCCTGAAAAACCCCATGGACAGAAGAGCCTGGCGGGCTACAGTCCACGGAGTTGCAAAGAGTCAGACGTGACTGAGCAACGGAGCGTGCACCCACCCACAATCGACAGTTAATACCAGTGGGGCGACCAGGCGACTGTCTCAGTTTTAGACATAGATTGGAGATGCCTTGAATCATTTTTTAAAACAAAGGAAAAAAATCAAGAAATTATTTGATATTTGTGCATTCACCTGCATTTTTAGTCTGGATAATGTCCCAGCATTGGTGTTAATACAAACAACAAACATAGAAGGTTTTCTTAATGTCTAGGAAAATAGAACATTGGAAGTAAACCAATAGCAAGAAATGTAGGGCTCTATGCAACAGAAAACACTTCTCAAAATGCACCCTGAGCGATTATGAGAGTGCTCATATCCAATTCCTGTTCACCTCTAATGATAATAATGAGAGGCTTACTGGACAAATAGTTCAGTTCAGTCGCTCAGTGACTGACTCTTTGAGATCCCATCAACTGCAGCACACCAGGCCTCCCTGTCCATCACCAACTCCTGGAGTTCACCCAGACTCACATCCATCGAGTTGGTGATGCCATCCAGCCATCTTAGCCTCTGTCATCCCCTTCTCCTCCTGCCCCTAATCCCTCCCAGCATCAGGGTCATTTCCAATGAGTCAGTTCTTTGCATGAGGTGGCCAAAGTATTGGAGTTTAAGCTTCAGCATCAGTCCTTCCAATGAACACCCAGGACTGGTCTCCTTTAGGATGGACTGGTTGGATCTCCTTGCAGTCCAAGGGTCTCTCAAGAGTCTTCTCCAATACCACAGTTCAAAAGCATCATTCTTTGGTGCTCAGCTTTCTTCACAGACCAACTTTCATATCCATACATGACCACTGGAAAAACCATAGCCTTGACTAGATGGACCTTAGTCGGCAAAGTAATATCTCTGCTTTTGAATATGCTATCTAGGTTGGTCATAACCTTTCTTCCAAGGAGTAAGAGTCTTTTACTTTCATGGCTGCAGTCACGATCTGCAGTGATTTTGGAGCCCCCAAAAATAAAGTCTGACAGTTTCCACTGTTTCCCCATCTATTTGCCATGAAGTGATGGGACCAGATGCCATGATCTTTGTTTTCTGAATGTTGAGCTTTCAGCCAACTTTTTCACTCTCCTCTTTCACTTTCATCAAGAGGCTTTTGAGTTCCTCTTCACTTTCTGCCATAAGGGTGGTGTCATCTGCATATCTGAGGTTATTGATATTTCTCCCGGCAATCTTGATTCCAGCTTGTGTTTCTTCCAGTCCAGCATTTCTCATGATGTACTCTGCATAGAAGTTAAATAAGCAGGGTGACAATATACAGCCTTGATGTCCTCCTTTTCCTGTTTGGAACCAGTCTCTTGTTCCATGTCCAGTTCTAACTGTTGCTTCCTGACCTGCATAGAGGATTCTCAAGAAGCAGGTCAAGTGGTCTGGAATTCCCATCTCTTTCAGAATTCTCCACAGTTTATTGTGATCCACACAGTCAAAGGCTTTGGCATAGTCAATAAAGCAGAAATAGATGTTTCTCTGGAACTATCTTGCTTTTTTGATGATCCAGCGGATGTTGGCAATTTGATCTCTGGTTCCTCTGCCTTTTCTAAAACCAGCTTGAACATCAGGGAGTTCACGGTTCACGTATTGCTGAAGCCTGGNTTCCTGCCCACAGTAGTAGATATAATGGTCATCTGAGTTAAATTCACCCATTCCAGTCCATTTTAGTTTGCTGATTCCTAGAATGTCAATGTTCATCTTGCCATCTCCTGTTTGAGCACTTCTAATTTGCCTTGACTCATGGACCTGACATTCCAGGTTCCTATGCAATATTGCTCTTTATAGCATCGGATCTTGCTTCTATCACCAGTCGTATCCACAGCTGGGTACTGTTTTTGCTTTGGCTCCATCCCTTCATTCTTTCTGGAGTTATTTCTCCACTGACCTCCAGTAGCATATTGGGCACCTACTGACCTGGGGAGTTCCTCATTCAGTATCCTATTATTTTGCCTTTTCATACTGTTTATGGGGTTCTCAAGGCAAGAATACTGAAGTGGTTTGCCATTCCCTTCTCCAGTGGACCACATTCTGTCAGACCTCTCCACCATGACTCACCCGTCTTGGGTGGCCCCACACGGCATGGCTTAGTTTTATTGAGTTAGACAAGGCTGTGGTCTGTGTGATCAGATTGGCTAGTTTTCTGTGATTATGGTTTCAGTGTGTCTGCCCTCTNTCTCCACTGACCTCCAGTAGCATATTGGGCACCTACTGACCTGGGGAGTTCCTCATTCAGTATCCTATTATTTTGCCTTTTCATACTGTTTATGGGGTTCTCAAGGCAAGAATACTGAAGTGGTTTGCCATTCCCTTCTCCAGTGGACCACATTCTGTCAGACCTCTCCACCATGACTCACCCGTCTTGGGTGGCCCCACACGGCATGGCTTAGTTTTATTGAGTTAGACAAGGCTGTGGTCTGTGTGATCAGATTGGCTAGTTTTCTGTGATTATGGTTTCAGTGTGTCTGCCCTCTGATGTCCTCTTGCAACACCTACCGTCTTACTAGGGTTTCTCTTACCTTGGACGTGGGGTAGCTCTTCAGGGCTGCTCTAGCAAAGTGCAGCCGCTGCTCCTCACCTTGGATGAGGTGCCCCTCCTGACCTTGAACGTGGAATAGCTCCTCTCGGCCCTCCTGCGCCCGCGCTGGACGCCTCAAAAAACACTGGGAATTTTTGTGATGTTGAAAGTGCGAGATGGTGTTGAAGGGCCGCAAGACCTTTAATGACCTGTAACTCAATGTTTAACTTCCCTCTCACAAGAGAGATTAAAAAGAAAAGATAGTTAGGAATACAAATGGAAAAGCTGAAATCCCAGAATGTAAATTTTGGTTTTTAAACAAATATAAGATCATGCGCCCTGCCCTAAGGAAGTTAACAGGTTTTTGGTTCAGTTTGCTTCCGTAGTAAACGAAAAGAAAACTTTGTAAAGACTTGGAGGGCTCTCTGGCAGAGTCCAGTGATTCAGACTCTGAGCTCACACAGCAAAGGGCTGGGCTTGATACCTGGTTGGGGAACTGAGACCCCACAAACTGTGAGACCTGGCGAAAAAGAGAAAAATCTAAATGCCCAGTGCTGCAGGGCTCATCTCAAGGGGAAGAGGCTCTAAGGGCTTTGGAGGCTCGAGCACAGGGCCAGAGCCTGAGGGGAGCTCTTTCAACTGTAGCAACATCTGAGCCCGCTGCTGGCTGCTGTCTGTGCCTGGAGGTCCTTGCCAACCAGCCTGCTGCCTGTGCCCCGTGTGTGGCGGCATGACCACCGTCCCCTTTCCCCTGACCAAGCTGGTGAGACACTGGACGTCCGGGTCAGACGTGGGGACAGCCTACCCCACTTCCAACTCCAGCGAGCAGCAAGGCAGCTCCAGGCTGGGGCATCGCCTTTGAATGTCAGCTCAAAAAAATGAGGTCTTCTGATGCTCTCTGTACGCACCTACCATCCAGTCCTCTGCTGGAAGCCCAGCCTCAGGTTTAGGAGACCTTAGGCCTCCACTGGGGGGCTCAGGGCCCAGCAAGGTGGGGGGCTACCAGACCCTGGGAGGCATCCCAATACCTCACCGGTTGCACGCTCAGCCTCAACGCGGTCACCTGATAGGCAGCCTTCAGCCTGAGGGGCCAGTCCAGAGACCAGACATTGAATTCTGTTTTTTCTCCTCCACTTTCACATTCAGATGGATGGAGTGGAACCCTGGCTTCCCACTGAGTATCGATGCCAAATGCCACAAGGACTTACCCCGAGATATCCAGTTCGATAGTGAGAAAGGAGTGGACTTTGTTCTGAACTACTCCAAAGCGTAAGTGTGCGGGAACCGGAGCAGCTGGGGCCGGAGGCGGGGCTCCCATTCCTCCCCTCCTGGGGGTCTTGGGCTGAGGGAGCAGCTCTACTGAGCAGCTCCTCCCAAATCACTTGATTACCTCTTCGTCATAGCGTGGGTCCTGAATGCACAATCCCAGGGGACCCTGTACGTAAACAAAGTCACAGCGCACAGGACTCTAGACGCCAGACAGAGCTGTTTTCCGCCCCGAGTGAGGGCCTTTACCTGGAGTGTCTCATCTCCCCGTGGACCAGTTCCAGGGTAGACAAGGCGTAAGCTGTCCCCTGACTGGCAGGGTCCTGCAGAAATAAAGGCCAGCACGCAGACGGCTCACGCGCGTCTCTCCGTCTTTCACCGCAGCCCCATGAGGTGGGCACAGTTCTCAACCTTATTCTGCAGCTGAGGACTCTGCAGAAGGAAGTCAGACACTTCCCCGATAGCTCCTGCTGACAAATGGCAGAGATCTGACTCATGTGCTCCTTCTTGGCAGCTGAATTACTGACGATTTTCAAAGACTCCTCCGGTGCTTGTTTCCAACATAAAGCCCCAGGCCCACCCCGGGGCTAGTGAAGGGGTCTTTGAATCAGTACACTGACACTTTAGGGCATTCTCCCAGCCATGCAAATCTGGAAAACCCTAAATGTGCTCCCTGACCAAGCCTTGGACTGCCCTGAGGAGCTTCAGCCCCGTGCCGGCCACTCCCTACCGCCAGGGTGAGAGTTTCCCCAGGTGGGCCCTTGCCTTGGGTTGGCATAACCAGGAGGCAGACAGGTTGAGACGTGCTCATTTAGTTAGCCTCTGTGGCAACGTTTGCTTAGTTGCAAAGCTTCTCCCCTCAAGAAGTTGCCTTATTTGGTTGAATTTCTGCACTTCTGCAAAGAAAGGTGGGGGGAGGCCACACCCCAGGTCTTGCTCCTGGGGACATTTGAGAAAAACCCTACATAGACACACACACAGCCTGACAAGCAAACCCTTCAGGGGACCCCTCATATCGGAGAGACCCAGAGACCCAGTTCATCTGGCTTCCGGAGGCTGCGTCTCTGGGAGGAAGAAAGCAATAGGGCCTGTGCTTACCGCGCCCCTAGTCAGTGCCAGCCTGTCGGTGTGGGTGCCTTCTCCATAGAACTGCCTGCTTTAACCTTCATGGTGACCCTGGGTGGGGGGAGCTATGAATCTATCAAAATTATAACACCTGTTATCTCATCTCTAAGTACCCTTTACAAGCAAGAGGTCGCCTTATCTGGAGCCTGGAAAGCAGTGGCCATTTCAGATTCTAGCTGCGCCATCTTGGGAGAGGTTTTTAAGTTTCCTGACTTAAAAGTTCGCTGACTATAAAGCAAGGCCGACGCTGCCTAAGGGCTGGACTTGCTGTGAGATGCGGTGGCGTCACGCAGGCCCTGCCGCTGTGCGGAGGCCCAGCGCAGGCAGGGCTGTGGCCTCTGGGAGCTCCATTCTGGGTGACTGGGGGCCTCCTTCTCCTTCCTGAGTGCAGGGAAGGAGACTGGCCGCGGCTGCCTCCCAGGGCCCTGTCACGGCCCGTTTGCTGGCTCCCCTGGGCTCCCTCCACCCCCGTGGAAGCTGGCCCAGTGCAGGCCATCTGCTGCCCACCCTTTGACAAGTGTTTATTGAGCTCCTGGGAGTGGGGGCTGAGATGAGTCAAGAGCAGTCCAAGAAGCTCCCGAGCAGTGGAGGCAGAGCTGGGGGGCTCATCGCGGTGGCGCACGATGGGCATTCCTAGGAAAGGAGCCCTGGGGAAGCGGGGGCAGCACCAGGAAAGAGCTTTCTGCGAGGGAAGCCCGACCAGGGTCTTGAAGGGTGTATAGGAGCTCACCAGGCTGATTGGAGGAGGAGGGGGTGGAATTCGGGGCAGTGACAGCTCCGTGATCCATGAGGACTGGAGCTGGGGGCCCGAGTGGGGACGTGGGGCTGGGGCTGCCAGTGCAGGGCACGGGGCAAGGGTCCCAGCCTGTCCCGGGATGAGGCTGTTGGGCTAGGGGCTTGAAGCGCCCTCACCAGGGGTGAGGTCCCTGGGGGTCAGTGTTTTACTGTCAAGGAAAGAGAAGCTGGTTTGTCAGATGCTTTGGGGAGGTGAGGGGAGTTTAGAGCTGACTCTGTGGGTGCATGACTAGGACGTGGCACCCAGTGCCCTGGAGGAGAGCACTCGGGGACAGCAGAGGTGAGGAGGCAAAGAGGAACCAGTACACACAGATTCTTGGCGAACTGAGTGTGAAGGGAGAAAGGGCTGAGTGAATCAGGCAGCAGGACCCCAGGAAGGAGAGGGCGGGAAGGAGGGGGCAAGTGCCGTGCCGCAGCCTGGATTGTGAGCTTATCCACCGGCCCCCCCAGAACACCAGAGCTTAAGGCTACAGACTTTAGCATTAACAGCAAGCGATGACCAGGGGCTACTCACTAATATTTGCTGCACTCATTTCACCTGCCAGAGCTTTTTGTGTGCCATGTCCGCCCTGTGAGGCAGGGACAATCACTGCACCCATTTCATGGATGAGGACACTGGGCACAGAAGGTTAGGATTCGCTGAGAGCACACTTCTGGGACGAGAGGGGCCTAGGATCTTCAGCCAGGCTGTGGCGACCTGCATCTGTCTCAGCCGTCCTCTTTGGCCTTGGCCTGGGCTTGCACATGGACTCCAGCCCCACTCGGGCTTCTTGTGTCCAGACCCCAGCAGTGGACCTGGGGCTCCAAGACCCTCTGGTCCATCCCCTCTGTGGTCAGAAGGGGAAAAGGTGTCCACCCTGCAGGTGGCAGCGCTACTGCCCTGAAGGTCCCTGATCTGACCTGACCCGGGCCCCGGCCTGCCTCCCCGCAGCTCCCTGCATAGAGCCGCCACTCTGCCCCAGCCAGCCTCAGCCGGCGTGGGCGGAGGCCTTCAGCCCTTCCCTCTTGAGCCTCTGCCTCTGGACAGCCCGGTTTCCACACGCTTCTGGGCAACTGGCAAGTTTCCTCAGAGCCACCTGCTCTGCCTGGAACGAGGCTGGCCCTGTTCAGTAAGCTTGGCCCCCCACCCCCAAAGAGAAAAACCATGAGATGTGAAATGGAGAAGCTGTTCAAAGAAGGAAAGGGGTGGAGGGGGCAGAGGAAGCAGGCGCTCCTGCCTCTGTCAGCGCAGGGCCCGCAGCTGTGCCCAGCCCGGGCCGGCAAGCGCTCCATGCGCGCTCCCTCCTGGCGGTGCCTACATCCAGTTCTCTCTTTACCTGGCTGTGCCACTACCTGTCCCTGCTGTCACCTGGCTGTGTGACCTCAGACCAGCCAGGCGCCCTCCCTGGCCGCGGGTTCTGCTTTGTGTGATAACACGTCTTTAAAGTCCCTAATATCCAGTTGTCTGTGAGAATGCAGCAATATTTTGCCTCTAGATGACTTGCAAATGATTCTCCTCCTAACTCCTCTTCTTCCTGGATCTCTGGCTTCCTCGGGGAAGTCCTACCACACCCCATCCTGTGTTTGGTGCCAGCCTTCTGTTCTAAGGTCCAAGAGACCAGCCAGGGAGGCCCGTGGCCCATGTGGGGCTGTGACACCCTCCCAGTCCCCCACCAGGTGCCCTGGGGTCCGAGGCCTCTTTCCAGGGCCATCCTCCAGGCAGGGAGGGTTGTGCAGGCCTGGGAAGGCCTCTCCACACCCAGACACCAGAGATCATTAGAGGTTTAGTCCTCCACCTTGGCAAGGATTCCTGTCCCAGGAAGCTCAGCTAACAAAGGAGGTTGGAGGAGGAGGGCTGGGTGCTGGGTGAGGGAGGAGGAGCATGGCTGGTAGAAGCTTAGCTGCAGGCATTCCTGGAGGCCTGCCTGGCAGTGGTGAGGCTGCAACAAGCATGTGAGTACAGCAAGTATGTGTGTAAAAGCTCCCCCTCCCCCATGAAGGGCTGGGATCACACTCCTGGTGAAAATAGACAGAATGACACCAGGGTTCTTCTCAGGCTCTGAGGCGCTGAGCACCTACTGTGTGCAGCCACGCCAGCCCAGGCTGTGCTCTAGCACATTCCGGGCCTCACAGTGTATCAGCCATCCATAGGCAGCTGAGTCCTCTAACTCGCAGAGGTCATTGGCCTTGTGGCCCCAGGACCTGCCCTCAAGCAGAGTGGGCTCCCAGGCCTCCAGGTGTGCAGGACCAACAAGAGCAGCATTTGCTAAACTGCAGCAGGGCTCGGACAGGAGTCTCAGGAAGTCTTTTCTGCATCGTGCCTTTCCGGGCGAGCAGCGCCAGGAGGGCCCAGGGTCTGCTGATCGTCTGCTGAGCCCCCGTCTTTGGTCGCTGAGACTTGCTGCCTTTCTGAAGCTCACGGGTGTCCCCTACCCGCCCCCCACCACGATGCTGTTCGGAGCCCTCTGTACCCGTCAGCCAGGTTCACTCCAGACAAAACACCCAAACCTCAGTCCTTTGAAGGCGTGAGGAGGCTCCGGGATTCCCAGACCTTTGTGGACATTCTCAGTTCCCGCCAGGCCCTGCAGCAGGAGTAAATGCAAGGAGGGCGCTGGGGCCTCTCCGAAAGGGCTGCTTTCTGGGGGAGGCACCCTTGGGGAAGATGGGCGAGCAGGACAGGCAGCCCACTGGAGGGGCACCGCCAGGGTCCCCCTCCCCCCAGGCCCTGACTGTGCCCTGACCACGCACCCTGAGCCCAGTGTTGCCCAGAGCCCAGGCCCGCGGAGCAGTGCAGACCCACCTCACCCTGCTGGGTACGGGCAGCAGGCAGGTTTTCCTGTGAACGTGTCTGTACTGAAGCTGCCATCAGGCCTGTGGGGAAGGGGAAGCTTCACGAGATCAGAGGGGAAGTGGGGGTCGCTAGGCAAAGCCCTCCGAACATATTCGGCCCATATGCTCGGGAGGAGGAGAAAGAGGGGCACACAGCATTCCAAATGGGAGACCATGCGTGCCGACACCACCAAGTCAGGATAAAAGAGACGGAGCCGGTGGGGAGGCCTGGACCCTGGAAGACTGGACTGCAGGAAGAAGCAGGGTGCCTGCCCAACATTCTCAGCTGTGAGTGCCAGAGGCCGCCACCATGAGCGCTGGCCAGAGTTCCCACAGCTCCGTCCTGCACCTTGCCTCGGTTACACAGGAAAGCCTGGGATACCACTTCCTGACTTCTCCAGCTTTCCCAGACCCATCCCACACCTGCCTCCTCCAGGAAGCCCCCCGGGTTGCTCAGGCCTCTCAGATCTCTCGCCTTGCTGCCTGCAGCCTGCCTTTTGAATTTAGTGAGTCCCTGCCCTGGGTTGCTTTGCTTTCCTGTGTAATGAATATTTGGAAGCTGTGTCCTCCTCAGCACCAGGCAAAGAGCCAGAGTTAGGCAGACAGGAAAGGATGGCTAAACTCCACTGAACTGCTCATCCTCCCAAATCCAGGAGACCCGGGACAGCAGCTGCAGAGGAAATAACGGCGCTCTGCCCCTGGAAGCTTGCCGTAATCGGGGGAAGCAGCGAGTCTGATGACTGAATGAGGGCATGAGCCCTGTAGACTATTGTTGAGGGCAGGCCACTGGGCTCTTTATTAAGGGAGTGCAGAGGACGCACGGCAGTGGCCGTGGGTGCCAGTTGCATCCTGCTTTCCACAAGGCCAATCAGCTGCCCCTCGGAGCTGCCCCGGGTTCAAGGCCCCTAGAGGCCCCATGAGACCTGGGTGCAAAGGGACTCAGCAGGGAGAGGCGAGGCCAGAGCGCGAGGGAGGGGCGGCGAGGCCGGAGCGCATGCGAGGGGAGGCGAGGTGAGGCCAGGGCATGTGCAGGGGCGGCGAGGCCGGAGCGCGAGGGAGGGGAGGGGCGGCGAGGCCGGCGTGCGCAGGCGCCCCGTGTCCCGGTTCCGACCTGCAGGATGGAGAACCTGTTCGTCAACCGCTTTATGCACATGTTCCAGTCGTCCTGGAGCGACTTCGCCGACTTTGAGAAAATCTTTGTCAGGATCAGCAACACTATTTCTGGTGAGTGTGTTTGGGGGCACTCTCGTGGTGCTGGGCGAGCCCCGCCTGGGCAAGGGAAAGGGCTGACCCCCCTGCTCCAGTCCGGGCCCTCCCTGGCCCCCAGGCTGGCACCGCCTGCACCCACACAGCGCCCTCTCCTGGGGACCACTTCTCTGGCCAGAGGTTTCTGCTCAGTGGATGCTCAAGGCTGAACATCCTCAACCTCATTCTGCCATCAAAAGTCTTGAAAATATCAGAATTTTTTCTTTACATAAATCAATCATTTTTATGCTTCTTAACCAAAAAAAAAAAAAAAANTTGAGAAGATCTTTGTCAGGATCAGCAACACTATTTCTGGTGAGTGTGTTTTGGGGCACTCTCGTGGTGCTGGGCGAGCCCCGCCTGGGCAAGGGAAAGGGCTGACCCCCCCTGCTCCAGTCCGGGCCCTCCCTGGCCCCCAGGCTGGCACCGCCTGCACCCACACAGCGCCCTCTCCTGGGGACCACTTCTCTGGCCAGAGGTTTCTACTCAGTGGATGCTCAAGGCTGAACATCCTCAATCTCATTCTGCCACCAAAAGTCTTGAAAATATCAGAATTTTTTCTTTACATAAATCAATCATTTTTATGCTTCTTAACCAAAAAAAAAAAAAGGCAGGAGTTAGAGTGGTTTTTTAAGCGTTTACGTGGAAGCAACAATGGGTTCCTGTGGACCAGGATGTGTTTGGTAGAGCAGTAGCATCGCGTACCTGCCAGGGATGGCATAGGATGGGCCACGCAGCAACGGAAGAGCTGGGAGACAGTAGGGAAGCAAGCAGGGAGCAGCTGCCCTCACCGACTGCTCCCCCGGCGCTCCCCGGTGCTCCCCCTGCTCTGCCGCTTCCCTGCATCCCAGGCCCCTCCTTCCTGGGCAGGGGACCTGGGTTCTTTTTCTGCAGGTACAGTGTTGCACAGCGGGCCTCTAGAGCCTATCCATCTTGCTTGACTGGAACTCCATGCTCGGGATCACCAGCTCCCCCACTCCCTCCTAACCACCACCACGCTATGCTTGCTTTTTGTATAGATGTTTTCAAGTTTGTGTGTTTTTTTAATGTGGACCATTTAAAAAGTGTTTATTGGATATTTTGAAACAGTGTTTCTGTTTTATGTTTTGGTTATCTGGCCATAAGGCATGCGGGAATCTTAGCTCCCGGACCAGGGACTGAACTCATGCCCCCCACACTGGAAGGGAAAGTCTTGACCACTGGGCTGCCAGGGAAGTCCCTGGGCTGCTCTTTGATTCTGTGAGTGTGACTAATTTCGACTTTTCCTGTGAGTAGAATCATGCGGTATTTGTCCTTCAGTGGCGCTTTTTTCATTGAGCACAGCGTCCTCCAGGCTCATCTATGCTGTGATACGTTGCACACATGCTTCTTTTCTAAGCCTGAATGGTATTCCATTGGATGCATACGCCACGTTTTCTTCATCCCTCTGTAGAGGAGCGTTTACATGGTTTCCACATATTGGTTGTTACTGATTGTGCTGCAATGAACATGGGATGCAGATATCTCTTCAAGATCCTGATTTCAATTCTTTGGGATGAATACCCAGAACTGGGATGCTGGATTGCGTGGGCATTCTATTTTGAACTTTTTGAGGAAGCTCCACACCGTTCTTCATGACAGCTGTGCACCCTGCCTTCCCACAAAGGGTCCAGCTTCTCCACAGCCTCACCAATACGTGCCTTTAAATAACAACAAGAATAGTGTCCTGGCAGGTGTGAGCTGGTGTCTTGTGGTGGCTTTGATTTGCATTTTGCTGATGATTAGTGATGCTGAGCATTTTGTCCCATGCCTGCTGGCTATCTCTATGCCTTTCTCAGAGAAATGTCTGTTCAAATCCTTTGCCCCCTTTTAATCGGGTTATTGGTGCTTTGCTATTGAGCTGTAGGAATTCCTCATATATTTTGAAGAGCAGCCCCTGTCAGATACATGGTTTGCAGACACTTTCTCCTGCTCTGAAGGTTGGCTTCGCGCTCTGTTGTTTCCTTTGCCGTGCAGAAGCTTTTTAATTTGACGCAGTCCCATTTGTCATTTGTGTTGCGTCTGGGCCGCTAAAGGCTAGCTCAGGGAGGATGGGGCGGAGGATGGGGCGGCGCCGGCCCGAGCGGTCAAGCAGCTTGGCACGGTGGGCTGCCCGGTGGACGCCTGGGAGGCCACCGCAGGGACTCTGCCCTCGGTCCGCGTCAGGACGACCTCAGCCCGGCCCAGGCTGAGCTGCGGTTCTCTCCCCGCAGAGCGGGTCATGAAGCACTGGCAGGAAGACCTCATGTTCGGCTACCAGTTCCTGAACGGCTGCAACCCCGTGATGATCCAGCGCTGTCTGAAGCTGCCAGACAACCTGCCGGTAACCACGGAGATGGTGGAGTGCAGCCTGGAGCGGCAGCTCACCCTGCAGCAGGAGGTCGAGGTAGGACCTGGCCTCGCGGCAGGACCTGGTCGGCTGGAGACAGTGGCCCTGGCCAGAGCCAGCTCAGATGGCCGGCTCACACTCAGTCAGGCAGAAACCGCTTCCTGCTGGCCCGGGCTTGCTGGCCTCAGGGCCACTATCTCCAGGCTCTGGTTGGTGGTCAGACTGGCTGCCTTCGGTGAAGTGGCCTCTTCCTTTTCCTGAGCATTTATGAAAATGGTCTTGTCCAACATAGGTGAGGGAATTGAGAGTGACATTTCTCCATGATGCTCAGGTCTGAGAGCATAAGATCAATGTTTTCAGTATCAATATCATAATTAAAAGAGCTCCCTCTAACAAAGGGCCTGTTACAGGTCAAGTGTTGTGAGAGATGCTTTACACGCAGAATCATCAATCGTTACCCACCTTGCAAAGGTAAAGAAGCTGGAGAAAAAGCTAATCTTACATCAGGACAAAACAACAGGGGAAAACTGCCGGGACTCTGGGCTTCTGATTAGACGTGTCGGTCTGCTCCTGTCCTCGCCCTCTTCCCACCCCTCTTCTTGGCCCTCATCTGCCCGATCAGCTCTCTGCAGTTCCAAGACTCATCTAGTTTTGAGACAGAAAGGGTTCAAACCTCCTCCTCTGGTGGGACTTGGTGTCAGTCCCTCCGTGCCGGCAGCTGGAGGCTCTGGGAATGGCCCTTCGTCTCGCCAGCTGCTAGAACCAGGACGCGCAGGCCTGCTGACAGCCGCCCTCAGGAGCCTGGGGGCTTTCCGCTGCTTCTAGGCACCCCATGTTGCTTGCTTGGCTCATCTTAGGAGCCTGGCAAGAGAGGGGTGGTCAGTGCCATTTGAAGATAGACCTCCTAGCCCTCACACCCTGCCCACCTGACTCCAGAGGGCCACCTGCCCAGGTAAGGTCCCCAGGCAGGGCTCCTGCCTGGTCACATGGCCAGGCGACCACACGCCTCCCCGCAGGTAGGCCCGCACAGCAGGCTTCTCTCTAGACCCAGCTGCTGCACCTGGTAACACTGATTCAGTGATGCTGACTTCAAGCTTCAAGTCAGAGAAGCACTGAACCCTGAGAGTGAGAGAATCCTAGAAGTGGAAGGGGCTGAGCAGCCAGCCACCCCAGGCACCCCAGGCACCCCAGGCACCCCAGCCACCCCAGGCACCCCAGCAGCGGGGCCAGCCACCACTCAGCGGCCCTTGCCACCTCAGTGGGCACCTTTTCTGTGAGTAATGGTCTTGGTGCTCAGCTGTGGTTTCAAGGGTGAAGCAGTAATCCAATAGCCACCGTTGACTGGGTCCTTAGACATGCACCACCGGTCTCTTAAGCGTACACGGCTCCATCCCCTGGCCGGCTCCAACCCCCGTCTCTCACGCGTACACGGCTCCATCCTCTACAACGTAGTTCTCAATCCCCACAGTCTTTTCTGCTACCTCTCTTTGGCAGCATCCTATGATCCACAGAGATCATAGATTTGTGGCCAACTGAAACTCCAAAGTTGTTTTTTTCTTCTTTACCTATGCAATTATTTTTTTGCAATCTGAATAGGTAAATTCTACCCCTATTTTTGTTTTTGAGTCATTGTCACAACTCTTCAAGAGTGTTTTAGTTCTTAGACTTTATATTAGGATTCTGTGGTTTCACGTTAAAAACAATTTAATCAAAGAAATGTCTTGGTTGGGGCAACAGCACGAAGCAGACTGAACTAGCTGCGTCTAAGATTCAGATAATCCATTAGCATCATTTTTCCAGTTATCAATTTTCTGCTGCTGTTGGAATTTTTTTTCCTGAGGGTGTCCTTATGTGGAGGTAAATATGACCGCTAAGAGCTTCAGACTTACCTTCTATCATTTTAGCAAACACTGCTGAACCCCAGAAAAAGTCCCTATTTCCCAACACTTTCAGCAAATGTCATGGGTCCAGTTTGAGTTGTGAGACAATTCCCTGAGCCAGTCACTACAGCCAGGAGAATGGAGAATGCTGACCAAAAGGAGAGGACAGGAACACCAGACAAGCAAGACCACCCATATCTTCTACAGAACCTATAAAATCAGAACTGAGAGATACAGCGGACTCCTCACTTTCCAGAAGGATGAAATCACAGCCCAGAGAGAGGAGGTGGCCTGGACAGAGAAATGCCCCTGCTGCTCCTGCTGCTAAGTCGCTTCAGTCGTGTCCGACTCTGTGCGACCCCATAGCCGGCAGCCCACCAGGCTCCTCCGTCCATGGGATTTTCCAGGCAAGAGGACTGGGGTGGGGTGCCATCACCTTCTCCGTCAGAGAAGAATTCAATCCGGGGCCAGAGACGAGGCTTGATCACTCAGAGCTTTTGTGTAACAAAGTTTTATTAAAGTATAAAGGAGATAGAGAAAGCTTCCGACATAGGCATCAGAAGGGGGCAGCTAGTCTTTAGCTGGATGTTGTATAGTCACCAGCAGTCTGTTAATGAAAGAAAGGAATGTCTCAAAACTTAGAATGGCACCAGGCCCCTCACCCAGAAGATGTATTTTGGGATAAGCTTGGCTCCAAATGGTGTATCTTGGGCCATAAAATGATTGACCTGAATCTTGAAGAAGGGCAGATCACCATACAAATAGTTTCATTTACACAGATTAGAGGAACAATATCAGAGTATAACAGACTGGTTTATCAGGTAGGTTCTGGGCCCAAAAGGCGAACCGACTTGAAGACAGAGTTTGGGGTAAATGCACAGTACATTAGCATAGCTTAAGGTAAACATTCCCATCAGAAAAAGGCAGTGGTTAACTTCAGGGGAAACCAGGTGTCATTATGACAACACCGAATTTTAAGAGAAACCTCCTTTTACATTTGTATAGAGAAGGAAAGTTTCGCTAGTTTGTTTCCTCCCGCCGCTTAGGAGGGATGAAGTGTCCGACCCTTGCAGGCTGCTTCCTCCGCTGGGAGACCGCTCGCCTTCCTGCCTGGCGCCCTCTCAGCACCTTCAGCTCTTCCCTCCCCGGCCCCTTCCTGCCCCCAGTGCCGCTCAGGCCGAGGCTCAGAGCCCGCGGCCGGCGCCAGGCAGCGGCAGGGTCCCGGCAGGCGGGCTGCGGCCTGAGCTGTGGCCACCGGCGCCCTCTGCAGGCAGGCTCAGGGGCGTGCCGCTGCCTTGAGCGCCTGAGGACAGGTCTCTACCGCGCACACCGTGGCGGCCTTCCCCAGCAGGTCGCAGCCCCTGCCTCCACTTCTAGCTTAAAACACAAGAGGCTTTAGAAGCCGCGTGTCCTCCACCCAGACTCTTCCAGCTCCGGCCTGAGCAGGCCCTGGCCCTGCGAAAGGAGCCCTCGCGATGCTCAGGTGAGGCCCCGTCTTGGTGGCTCAGACGGTAAAGAATCTGCCTGCAGTGAAGACACGGCTGAGTGACTAACACACGCAGGGGACCCAAGGGTGACCTGGGATGGGCAACTTGCTGCCTTCCCCACGTGCATTTTGGTTTTATGTTAAAGCGTGATGTCTACAGGAATCAAGGGGGCAGCAGGCTCAGTGATGGCTTGGTAGCACCGAGCTGGCCTGCCGTGCCAGCGCCTCACACCAGGACACAGAGCACACCCCACCCCTGCGGACCCCACGCCACCCCTGCAGACCTCCTCACCCCTGAACACCCTCCCTCGAAACCTCAGGGTCCGCCAGCCCTGACGACCCCTCCTGGCACGGCGGACGCCCGCTTTTGAGCCTCAGGACCCCCTCCTGCCACCTTTCCAACTCTCCCCCCAGGAGCAGCCTTTGTGCTGACTCTGACACTGGGGTTTGCCCAGCTTTGAACTCTTGAAGGTGGGATCCTGCGCACCATCCTGGCATTTGACTTTTCTCACTTACTTCATCTGAATTCTGTCTCCTTTCTTCACTCACTGCATGTGGTCTTTCAGCATCTCCCATGAGGGTCAGGCAGGCTGCAGGCACAGCAAGCGTGTTAGGAGCTCCTGGCACGCCTTCACCTTGCTGAGCCCCACCGTAGCCTGTGGGAACTTCTGTCAATCAGCCTTGGAGTCAGAGGACTCCAAGGACTCTAAGCTCTGAACTCCACTGTATTCACCGGACCTCCTATCCCTCCCACAGGGCCCGATTCCTGGGTCCGTCTCAGACTGACCTGATTTGGATGTATTTCCTCTTACCTCCTGCAGCAAGGGAACATCTTCATTGTGGACTTTAAACTGTTGGATGGCATCGATGCCAACAAAACAGACCCCTGCACGCTGCAGTTCCTGGCCGCGCCCATCTGCTTGCTGTACAAGAATCTGGCCAACAAGATTGTCCCCATTGCCATCCAGGTAGGCGGCCTGGCCCAGGTCTCATCCTGGGCGGCTCCATCCTCAGTAGCCAGGGCTCAGGGAGGATTTCCTGGGTGGACCCAACGGGCCTCCGGGAGGGAAAGGCAGCAGTCCTGCCTGGAATCTCCTGCCTGCGGCTCTGCCAGGTGGACAGGACAAGCAAGAACACAGGGCTTCCTGCCAGTCTGGGGAGGGCTGACCACAGTGGGCAGAAAGGGCTCCAGCCCACAGGATGCCCTTGAGCACTTCCTGGCTCTGGGGAGGCCTGCCCTGGCACCCCAGCATTCCGACCAGCCCCGAATCAAAACACCAGTAGGGCCCTGAAGACAGTATCGGAAAACTGCTAGAGCTGATCAGCGAATTTAGCGAAATTGCAGGATACAAATCAATACACAGAAATCACTTGCATCTCTATATACTAACAATGAAAAATCAGAAAGAGCAATTAAGGAATCGATCCCATTCACCACTGCAACAAAAGGAATTAAATATCTAGGAACAAACTTATCTAACGAGACAAAGAACTGTACACAGAAAATTATAAGACACTAATGAAAGAAATCAAAGATGACATAAACAGGCGGAAAGATATCCTGCATTACTGGGTAGGAAGAGTCAGTATTGTGAAAGTGACTATGCTACCGAGTGCAATCACAGATTTAACTCGCTCCCTATCAAATTACCAGCGGCATTTCCACAGAACGAGAACAAACAATTTCACAGTTCATATGGAAACACAAAAGACCCCGAATAGTCAAAGCAGTCTTGGGAAAGAAGAATGGAGCTGGAGGGATCAAGCTTCCTGACTTCAGGTTATGCTACAAAGCCACAGGCATCAAGACAGTATGGTACTGGCACAAAAGCAGAAATACAGACCAATGGAGCCAGATAGAAAGCCCAGAAATAAACCCGTGCACCTGTGGGCACCTTATTTTTGACGAAGGAGGCAAGACTATTCTATGGGGCAAAGACAGCCTCTTCAATGAATGGTGCTGGGAAAACTGGACAGCTACATGTAAAAGAATGGGATTAGAACACTTCCTAACACCACACACAGAGATAAACTCAAAATGGATTAAAGACCTAAATGTAAGACCAGAAATATAAAACTCTTAGAGGAAACCATAGGCAGAACACTCGATGACATAAACCAAAGCAAGATCCTCTGTGACCCGCCTCCTAGAGCAACAGAAATAAAAACAAAGGAAACAAGTGGGACCTGATCAAACTTAAAAGCTGTTTCACAGCAAAGGAAACTGTAAGCAAGGTGAAAAGACAATCCTCAGAATGGGAGAAAATAACGGCAAATGAAACAACTGGCAAAGATTAATTTCCAAAATATACAGCAGCTCATACAACTCAATACCAGAAAAACAAACAACCCAATCAAAAAGTGGGCCAAAGTCCTAAACAGACATTTCTTCAAAGAGGTCATACAGATGGTTAACAAACACATGAAAAGATGCTCAACATTGCTCATTATTAGAGAAATGCAAATCAAAACTACAATGAGATGTCACCTCACTCTGGTCAGAATGGCCTTCATCAAAAAGTCTACAAACAATAAATGCTGGAGAGGGTGTGGAGAAAAGGGAATGCTCTTGCACCATCAGTGGGGATGTAAATTGATACAGCCACTATGAAAGTCAGTGTGGAGATTCCTTAAAAAGCTAGGAATAAAACCACCATATGACCCAGCAACCCCACTCCTAGATATATACCCAGAGGAAACCAAAATTGAAAAGACACAGGTATCCCATTGTTCACTGCAGCACTATTCAGAACAGCTAGAGCACAGAAACAGCCTAGATGTTCATCTACAAATGGATAAAGAAGCTGTGGTAAATATGCACGATGGAAGGAAGGCATCTGAGTCAGTTTTGATGAGGTGGATGAACCTAGAACTTATTATACAGAGTGAAGTGAGCCAGAAAGAGAAAGAGAAATCCCATATTCTAACACACATATACGAAATCTAGAAAAATGGTTCTGAAGAATTTATTTGCAGCGCAGTGGAGAAATGGATACAGAGAATAGACTTATGGACATGGGGAGAGGGGAGAGGGTGAGGTGTATGGAGAGAGTAACATGGAAACTCACGTTACCATATGCAAAATAGACAGTCAACGGGAATTTGCTGTCTGGCTCAGGAAACTCAAACAGGGGCTCTGTATCAACCTAGAGGGGTAGGATGGGGAGGGAGATGGGAGGGAGCTTCAAAAGGGAGGGGATATATGTATGCCTATGGCTGATTCATGCTGAGGTTTGACAGAAAGCAGCAAAATTCTGTAAAGCAGTTATGCGTCAATTATAAGAAAAACTTCAGCAGGGCCTGAGCAGGTGGCGCTGTGAGATGCGCTCGAAGCCGCGTCTGCCAGGGAGGACCGTGCGGTCAGGAGCCGTGCCAGCCCTGAGATGCTCCTGGATTCTTGTCTCCACCGAGGATGATGGAGGGAGGAGGAGAGGGGTACAGCTTGGGGGAGGGACAGGCAGGGCCGGAGCGTCCTCTCTCCCCATTCCTGGCTGCAGGTGCTTTCTCAGGGTGTCATGCCCCTGCAGCGCTGCGGGAGATGTTACCCAAGCAGCAGGAAGCCACACCGAGGCCAGGAACATTGCACGTCTGTGAAGGAGGGAGGCCCCACAGGGCCCCAACAGCGCGGCGACAGGCGCTCAGCAAACAGCGCTTTGAGTCAGCCGTGAACCGGGCGCTGGGTGCCTTGGGCGTGATAGCAGCTGGTTTTGCCAGATGTTAACCGCATGCCAAGTTTATCCCAACGGTTTGCCTGCACAGTCCACAGTCCCTTACTCCCAGTTCTGAAATCTAAAACTCTCAGATTCTCAAAAAATTTGTTGCAGATTCATTGGCAGCAAAGCTTGCTCTGAACCAATGTGCACGCATGCTCCATCGCTCAGTCGTGTCTGAGCCTTTGCGACTGCGGACTAGCCCACCAGGCTCCTCTGTCCATAGGATTTTCCAAGCAAGAATACTGGAGTGGGTTGCCATTTCCTCCTCCAGGGGATCTTCCTGATAGAAGGGAATACTTAAGAGGCTTTCTCCCACTCAGCGTGAAAGGTGTATGTTTCATGCAGAAATATTAGCATGCTTGAGTGTAAATATTGTGTTGCCGCAGACCCAGGGAGAGGAAGACAGTTGCCACATAATGATGTGTGCACGCTGCTAAAAATCCTAAAAATCCTGGATTCTGAAACATCTGGCCATCAGGGTTTCAGACCAGAAAGCCTGCCTTTATTTACATAATTGTCACTACAAGCCTCTGAGTAGGCAGGCACTCCATCTACTGATCATGTTAAGCAGATGAGGGAACCGAGGCACCAGGGCACACAGTCAGCGGCAGAACCGAGATTAGGGCCAGGTCATCTGGCTCCAGAGTTCATGTCCCCCGCTCCCCACCAGTCTAATCAATCAAGGGCAAGAAGGGGATTCAGAAGCGCCCAGACAGAGTCTGGGGAGCAGCAGCATTTAGAGGGGAGCCGAGGAAGGAAAAGTCAGGAGCCCAGAAGCAGCTGCAAGAAGTGGGTGGGTGCAGGAAAGAGGGGGGAGATGGGGAGCGGGTGGGAGGCCCCTGCCCACACCTCCACGTGCCACAGCATTCACCCCGTGCTGCCTGTGCACCTTTCATTCGCTTCCCCTGGTGACTGCCAGGCTGTGGGTCCCGTGCCCTTGTTAACAACAGTGAGGCTGCAGTTCATAAAGGCTAAGCTGTCCAGGGTCCCACAGGCAGTAAGCGATGCGGCAGGGGGGAGAAACTGTTACGAGCCCGGGGCCGCTGCCCTCCTCCGTGATCCTCTCAGGATTCAAAGTCTCTGTTGAAGAAATCTGGATTCTCCTGGAATCTCCTGAGAAGCCAGGCTCTCCTACAGTTACAGCCTGGAGCAAAATATTGCAATGCCTTCTCTTTCTGTATCAGCTCAACCAGGTGCCGGGAGAAGAGAATCCCATTTTCCTCCCTTCGGATGCAAAGTATGACTGGCTCCTGGCCAAGATCTGGGTGCGCTCCAGCGACTTCCACGTCCACCAGACCATCACCCACCTTCTGCGCACACATCTGGTGTCCGAGGTGTTTGGCATCGCCATGTATCGCCAGCTGCCTGCCGTGCACCCCATCTTCAAGGTACAGCAAGCTCCTGCCTCACCTGGGGGGAGAGGACAGCAGGAAGGGAGGAGGAGCACCAGCGTCCCTGCAGGACTGTGGCTGGGAGAGGCTGGGGAGGAGGGGAGGCAGCCCCAGGGAGAGAGCAGCTCAGAGCCTGCTGGGCCTGAGGACATCGGGCGGGGCCAGGGCCTGGGGCTGCCTGCCTCTGGCTAGCCTTGGGGAGGGAGCAGAGTTTGAAGAGACTGATGAGTTTAGTGTTGCTGTGTCTGACCCCAGCGGGCAGCCCCACTGCGACTGCCCTTCTCTCTCCTGAATCCTGCGGACACTGGCTGCTGGAGTGGCTGCAGGCGGAAATCCCCTCCATTCCCCGCCTGTAACAATTCCCCGCCTGTAACACCGAGATCAGATAGTACACCTGCCCCTAGGATCGCTGCCAGGGTAGAAATAGTGGACACGTTCGGGGAATCTGAGTGCCCAGCGCACAGTTACGCTCTGTGTAAGTGCTGACGATGCTCATTCTCCTCACGATCATTCTTGCTGAGCATCAGAGCGGCAGTCCCCAGGCGGCCGTGCCAGCAGCTCGCGGCCGTGCAGGTCGACAGGGCAGCTTCCCTCCCTCCGTGACCCTTGGCGGCGCTCCTCCACGGTGCACTGGGGTGGGGTGGGGCTGGGGGACCTGGGGGCCCCGAGGAGGAGCAGACCGGGCCGGGAGCCCCTGCCCTGGCCGCCTCTGAGCCTGCCCTGTCGCTGCACCAGCTCCTGGTGGCACACGTGCGGTTCACCATCGCCATCAACACCAAGGCCCGCGAGCAGCTCATCTGCG
>SJYB01005179.1:185393-204766 GCA_006408585.1 Antidorcas marsupialis
CATGGGTACGCCCAGCCCACTCTTCCCTTCAGTGGGGCCTTGGGTCCCCACCCACCCATCACACCCTCTCAGGCAGTACCCCTTGCTGTGACCCCTCTGGGGGCTCACTGAGCATGGACCCTCCCACAGCCTTACCCCCAGCCTTGCTCCTTTCCCACCTCCAGTTAGTAAGCCAGCCAGACCATCCCAAGGCGGAAAACGACAAAACTCATCTCAGGCCAGCCACGGCTGGCATGGGACTGTGTCATCTTACACGCCTGGACACGCTTGGGCGCTTCAGCTCGTCGCTCCAAGTTCCTGTGGCCGACGCTGGCCCGTGGCCTCCACCTGAGCCCCCACGCGGCCCCCGCCCTCTAGGCTGCCTCATACACGGGGCCCGGGACTCAGTGTCCCCAGGGCACAAGCCCATTCGCTGGCACCCTGCTTCTCTTTGAACTGTGTAGGCCTCACTCTCCGAGACGGGCTCTGCAGACAGGCTTCCCCCAGTGTGGGGGGTACATCACAGCGAGCTCCAAGCTTCCCATCCGACACATGACATCATCTTCCATGCAAATGGAAAGTACTGGGGAGCACTGGTCCTGCTCGGGTCAAACACCCACCGTGGACCGCTGTCTGGCCCCAGCCCCCAAGTTCTCCTTGGAAGATCCTGTGCCCTGAGCACTCAGCCAGGTGTATGCCTGCCTGCAAGCATGGGTACCGGCACCTCTGCAGCTGGGATGGCGACCAGCCGCCGCCACACGCAAGGCCCTCAGCAGGGTGCTGTGTGTCCCGGTGTTCCGTGAATGCCCCTGCCTTACGCTGAAAGATCAGGTCCCTGAGAGTAATGCTCGGCCCTGGGCAGCCTTGTGCTCAGCACGAGGGCAGGCCTGGTCCAGGGGCTGCTCTGGCCTGGATTCCACTCAGCCTGCGTCCTCACTGCACCACTTGGGTGGGGGGCTCACCCCTCCCTCCTGCATCTCAGCCCCTCATATTTGGGTCAGGACGAGGCTCCTCCCCATAACCTCCTCCTGGGTTTGCTCCGAGTTAAATGTCCCTCCCACTCCACCTCACTGGACGTGGGTTTGCTCTGGTGGGCCAGGACATCTCCCTGCCCTTTCAGTTCCTCAAGCTGAGCTTCGGCGCTGGAGGAACAGGCCTTGGCTCACAGCACTCCCTCCCCTCCGCTCAAGGCCAACGCCACCGGGGGCGGCGGGCACGTGCAGATGGTGCAGAGGGCCATGCAGGACCTGACCTACACTTCCCTGTGCTTCCCCGAGGCCATCAAGGCCCGGGGCATGGACAGCGTGGAAGACATCCCCTACTACTTCTACCGGGACGACGGGCTCCTGGTGTGGGAGGCCATCAAGACGTGAGCTCCAGGGCTGGGGGGCCAGCTCTGGGCGGCGGGAGCTGAGGGGCTAGAGGAGGAGTGGGCGGGGTTCTGACAGACATGATGGGGTGCTGGGCCGCTGACGCAGTGGGCCAGGAGGCCTGGCTCCGTTGTCAGGGCAATGATGGGGGAACGGGGCTGTGCCAGACTGGATGGGGGTGGGGGAGAGTGTGACCTGAACCCAGACATCAAGAAGTGATGGGGTCACGGATGGGGCAAGGGGCCAGTTCTGCAGACCCTGGCTGGTCACCTGCTCTTGGTTGGGCCTCTCCCGAGCCAGGTTCGTGGCCGAGGTGCTGGACATCTACTACAAGAGCGACCAGGTGGTGGAGGGGGACCAGGAGCTGCAGGGCTTCGTGAAGGATGTCCACATGAACGGCGCGCGGGGCAAGAAGGCCTCAGGTGGGGGCCGCTCTCCACCCAGCGGCCCCTCCCCTCTCCCCCCTGTACCACTGATCGGCTCTAGGGGCTGCTGGCCGTTGGCCTCCATCTTAGCAGCTAGTGCTGAGCCCACAGCTCCCAGGGGGCCCTGCCCTTCAGCGTGGGCCACGGGGATATCTCAGGGGCTTTCCAAGAGCCAGGAGAGGGAGGAGAAGCGACTGGAGCCCTGGGCCATTGCACTCATGCTGGGCCCCCAGCACTGGTGTGTGGGCACCCAGGGACCTGTGTGGGTGGGAGGGGGTGTCTGCTGGCCGAGTGGCCCTCCCTGGGGCCGGGGCCTCAGCCAGCCCTGGGCTCTCCTTTAGGTTTCCCCAAGTCCATCAAGACCAAGGAGAAGCTGTGTGAGTACCTGACCGTGGTGATCTTCACGGCCTCAGCCCAACACGCGGCAGTGAACTTCGGCCAGGTGGGCAAGGCCAGGGCAAGCCCCCTGGGCGGGAGATGGCCAGGCCAGCTTGGCTGCTTGAGGGCCCTGGGTGGGCCACCCCATCATCTCCACAGGAGTTGGGGTGGAGGGGCGGAGGGGCCAGGAGTCTGGTGTTCCAGGGGCCAGTGGAGTTAGGTTCTGTGCTAAGCCCTGGATGCCAGTGTGAGGGAGGGGGCTTCCCTGGCCCCGCTGGAGTTGGAGGAGGGGCTCAGGGAGGTGGCGCGGGTGGCGAAGGTGGGTACGGGGGCACCCAGCCAGCTCAGCAGCTGTCCCCACAGTATGACTGGTGTTCCTGGATCCCCAACGCCCCCCCGACCATGCGGGCCCCGCCCCCGACGGCCAAGGGCACGGTCACCCTCGAGCAGATCGTGGACACGCTGCCTGACCGCGGCCGCTCCTGCTGGCATCTGGGCGCAGTGTGGGCGCTGAGCCAGTTCCAGGACAACGAGGTGAGGCTGGCTTCACCCCTTCCTCAGCCCCAGGGCTTCATGATCCCGGGCTCAGGCTGGACCCCTGCCGGCCAGGAGCCCTGACTTGCAGGGCTGGAGGGACCTGTGAGGTCCTCAGGCCAGAGCCTGGGTGGAGCTCAGAGTGGGGTGGGGCAGGAGAGCAGGGGGCACCACTCCACTGTGATGCTCCCCACAAGGGCTCACCCCACTCGTCCCCACTGTTGGCAAAGCTCTTCCACGTGGGTTTCTCCCTGACACCCCACAGGTGAGGGCTGGGTTTCCTGGGTATCTTCTGAGACATACTCATACAACCTGTTGAACCTAATTCCAAAGGCCCCGAGCCGGCTCAGAGGCTACTCCCTGGCGTCGGTTCAGGGCTGCTTAGAATGACTGGTCGGGTGAACTGGGCGCAGACCCCCCAGCATTTGTCGGCAGTGTGCTGCTCCGGGACCTCTGTGTTGCTCCCTAACATCTTCACATACAGGTCTCAGCACATGTGCTCAACAGAACCAGCACGTTCCTTGTAGAGGAATTTCTTGGTCAAAGAATGTTGAGACCGAATGGCCCTCCACAAACTGAATCCACCATCCCGTCAACAGTGCAGAGCACTTCTCCCACCCTGCCCAGCCCTGGCTATGAGACTTTTCAATTCTAACATTCTCAGATTTCATCTCTTAAAGATACACCCAGTTTCAACTTGAAGACATTTGTATGAATGTGCAAATGGGCACAGCACCCCAGCAGAGCCTGGCTGTGGCCGACCTGGGCTGCAGAGGCCAGACTGGCCCTGTGCCCCCGGGGCCCCGACACCAGGCGGGAGTGCGCCTGGGGACTGGGCCACGTGCCCACCCCAGCCCCCACATCTGCTGAGCCACTGCCAGTCCTTACAGCCTCCCTGCAGAGGGGCATTGATCTGTGCCGCCCCAGCCCAAGCGCATACTCGGCGCTCTCAGCAGGCTGCAGGGGGTGGAGATGCGGGGAGCAGTGAGGAGCCCAGGCCTTGACTCCCAAAGGCTGGGCTCTAGGGGCGGGACACGCCCTGTCAGTTTACGTCACCTCGTCACAGGTTAACCTGTCTGTCTGTCTGGGTCTCAGCTGTTCCTGGGCATGTACCCAGAGGAACATTTCATCGAGAAGCCCGTAAAGGAGGCCATGGCCCGGTTCCGTAAGAACCTCGACTCCATCGTCAGCGTGATCGCCGAGCGCAACAAGAGCAAGAAGCTGCCTTATTACTACTTGTCCCCAGACCGGATTCCCAATAGCGTGGCCATCTGAGTGGCCGCCTGAGCCCGTCTCACTGCAGGACGCCCAGCTGCTCGAGGCTGGGCTCGGCCCCCAGACTGCAGCCTGCCTGGTTCGCAGGCTCCTGGGGCCGCCAAGGGGTGGGCCTTCAGATTCCTGGGAAGTGACCTGCGGGACCCAGGCTCCTGGCTTCAAACCAAACACTCCCCAGGTTAGACCATAGTGTAGCTCAGCTTTGGGGCATTTTCCTGTTTGTTCCTCAGTCTTTAGCAAATGCCGTACTTCAATCAGTGTGTGTAAAGACTCCAGGGACCTTTCCTGCACAGAACAGGACTGTGCCCCTTCCCGCCCTTACGCCCAGCTCAGCGCTTCACAGTAGGCAGCCCAGAGGAGCAACACGGCTCATGGATGTTCTCGCTGAGAAATGGGAAGATGGCCTTCTGATCTATTCATGCTTAGTCCAGTCTCTTGCATACAGTACGTATCCAGATAAATTCTTGTTCAATGAATTAAGAACTGGTTGTCATAAAAATAAAGGAGTTTGCTCAAAACAAGTCTCCAGCATGCTATGTTCCAATCACCCCAAACAGCTCGCATCCCCTCCCCACACAAAAAAACCATAATCTTTGCGATCCCATCTAGGCAAAGGCTGCCCCCGTTCCGTTTGGAGAAAAGGTACTTTTCTCTCTTCTTTGCCCACAAAGCTCCGATGCTTCCCTCAGAAGACGCTGCCTTCAGGAGACTCACTGTGTCTGGGGAAGGAGCCCAGGACCAGGGCTCTCAGCTGGCTAGATGTTATGGACCAGACAAGTTTTGCAGGAAAAATCAGGAGGGACATCGTTACCAAGTTTTTGTTGCTATGGAGCAGCCAGTCCACAAACTCACCCCCACCAGAGGGAGGTCCAAGAGGGAGGGGACAAACTGTACCAACGGCTGACTCATGCTGATGTTTGGGAGAAACCAGCACAATTCTCTAAAGCAATCATCCTCCAATTAAAAAATGAATTTAAAAAATCACCCCCACCAAGAGCTGCCGTCTACTCTCATCTCTGTTCCGTAACAGGGCATTTAACGACAGGAAAGCAGGAGAATGAGGATAACGGACAACAACCTACACTGTCTTTTTCCCATCTCCCCCCTCGTCCCCCACAGTGGTACCAGGCAACACAGTGAGCCCAGCTCCCCTCGGCCAAGGCCCTGGCTTTGTGTCTTGAGTGAAAGGGTGGAAGCTGGACGAGGGAACCAAAGTGGAGCCCGGCTCGGCTCCCCGGACCACTGGACCTCCAGACACCTACCTACTTCATGCAGAGGGGACCCTGAGAGGCCCCCACAGAGCCTGGACTCTGCTTCTCTCATTTCGGCTCCCAGAAGCAGCTTGGTGAGGCAGGCCAGCCGAGGCTTCTCTGACAGCTGAGGGCCTGAGGGAAGCCCTCAACTCAGGACAGCAGGCTCACCCCTTCTTCCTGTTACTCCTGAACTAACCTCAGCTCTTTCCAGAACCAGCAACAGAGATGCACAGCAGGACAGCTGGTCACTGGGACCCCTCTGAGGCTGGGAGAAAGGACAGGCCCTGGAGGAGGGCCGTCTACGCCTCTCCCACCACGTGGGCTGCCCACCAACAACTCCAGGGGCACCAAACACACAGACCAAGGGTGGCAAGCTTTTTCTACAAAGGGGCGCATAAATACTGCAGGCTCCCAGGACAAAGGACCTGCTGTGGGCACAGCACGCCCACGAAGGGACAAGACTGTGTCTGTAAGTGCGTTCACCAAACAGGGGGCTGGCCTGCGAGCACCAGCGTCCACCCCTGACCTGGAGGACTGGAGGCTCCCCTAGCAGCGTGCCTTAAGCCCTCACCCTGTCAGGGGAAGCACACGGATTGAGCCCGCCCACCCTGGCCAGGCACCGCAGCAACCATGTGCATGAGTTGCTTTATGACAGGAGATCCTGGTAAGGAATACGGAACTAATAAGCCACCGCCAACCGGAAGAGCTGGGGAAGGGTGGAAAGGAGGCACCGCGTGTCCGTCCACTTCCCAGAATCCCTCTCGCCAGCATCCATCCTGGCTGAGGGATGCGTGCGCCACCAGGAAAGACTCTGAATTAGAATGATTGGCCAAAGGCCACCCGGAAACTAATGCCATCACCACAAAACCCGAGACTTCCAGCCGCGCGGCAGAGCGGTTCTCCTGGGTTCCCTTCCCCTCCTGCTCTCCACCCGGAGGCCCTTTCCCAATAAAATCTCTTGATTTGTCAGCACATGTGTCTCCTCGGACGAGTCATTTCCGAGTGTTAGACAAGAGCCCAGTTTCAGGCCCTGGAAGGGGTCCGCCTTCCTGCAACAATTCTGTGGCTCACATCGAAGGGTGAAGAGGCTTGGAGGTGGCGTTGTTTCAAAACCTCGCTGCAACAAGACCTTATTCTGTGTCTCTTCAGCCAAACTCACTAAAATTCATCGGGTCCCCGAAGAATCGAAGCCCCTCACGGGAAGCCCCCTCCTCACGTTCTTAAGGATTTCTCTTCCAGCTCCAGGCTCCCAACATTCCCTTCCACCAAAAGTTGAGCGCAAGCGAGCGCAGGCGGGCACTAGTCTCTGTCGCTCCTGCAAGAACGCTGAGCAGGTCCAGCTGCACGGAAACCCACTAACCTAGCTAGAGACGGAGATGTTCAGCAGGGCCCCACCGAGAGTCCAGCTGCCTTCCTGGAGAGGCTGATGGAGGCCTTTAGACAATACACCCCCATGGGCCCAGAAGCAGAAGGCACTCAGGCTGCTTTGATACTGCATTTTGTCAACCAGGCGGCCCCCGACATTAGGAAGAAGTTACAAAAACTAGAACACCTGGGTGAAAAGAGTATCCAGGATTTAATAACAGTAGCAGAAAGAGTCCACAACACCCAAGAAACCCCCGAGGAAAAACAAGCCAAAGCGGCAGACCGCCAAACCCGTGACATGGCGCACATCCTGCTGGCTGCAGCAGGTCCCAACTCGACTCGGAGGGAGGGAGCGCCAGTTACGCCACCGGCTGCTGAAGGTAAGAGCCGTCCCCGTAGGCGACCAGCACTAGGAAAGAACCAATGTGCCTATCATAAAGAGGAAGGACATCAGGCCAAGGAATGCCCTAAGAAAAAGAAGGGACCCCGAAAGACCCCCATCCTGGCCGTCGAAGAACTGAGCAATTAGGGAAGATGGGGTTTGGCGCCCCTCCCCGAACCCAGGGTAACCCTAAGAGTGGAGGGGACCCCAGCTGACTTCCTTATTGATATAGGGGCTCAATATTCGGTTTTACTACAGCCCCAGGGAAAGCTGGCCGGAAAGACCTCTTGGGTGCAGGGGGCTACTGGAATGAAACAATACCAATGGACTACCGGAAGATCAGTGGACTTGGGTGCGGGTCGGGTATCCCACTCTTTCATGGTTGTTCCGGAATGCCCCTTCCCGCTGTTGGGAAGAGACCTGTTGACCAAAATGGGGGCCCAGATTCATTTCCTCCTGGGGGAAACTAAAATACTTGACCAGTTGGGCAGACTGATTCAAGTACTGACAATTCAATTAGAAGATGAATATCGGTTGCACCAAAAACCGACGCTCCCCCAAGCGGACATTCAAAAATGGCTAGACGAATTTCCTGATGCGTGGGCGAGACGGGGGGAACCGGTTTGGCCAGACACCACCCTCCTATATATATAGATCTCAAGCCAGGGGCCGACCCCATCCGGGTTCGACAATACCGCATGACCATGGAGGCCCGACAGGGGATCATCCCCCATATCCGCAGGCTCCTAGCCCAGAAAATCTTGAGACCCTGCCAGTCGGCCTGAAACACCCACGTGCTCCCTGTCAAAAAAACAGATTCTCATGACTATCGGCCAGTACAGGATTTACGAGAAGTCAGCCGCCGCGTTTTAGACGTTCACCCTATGGTGCCGAACCCATACAACCTCCTGAGCTCACTCCCACCAGACCATCACTGGTATACGGTCCTGGATTTAAAAGACGCTTTCTTTAGTCTTCCCCTGCTGCCCAGAAGCCAGGAGCTTCTTGCCTTTGAATGGTCCAACCCGGAAGAAGGAATCAACGGCCAGCTGACCTGGACCCGGCTGCCCCAGGGATTTAAGAATTCTCCAACCATCTTCAATGAGGCCCTCCATGAGGACCTGGGTGAGTTCAGACAACACCCCTAATTAACCTTGTTACAATATGTAGATGACCTCTTAATTGCAGCAAAGGACCAACAGACTTGCTTTACAGGCACCCGAGAACTATTGAGGACCCTTGGAAAATTAGGGTACTGAGCCTCAGCCAAAAAGGCTCAGATATGCCAACCAGAGGTCACCTACTTAGGGCATGTATTCAAGGAAGGACAGAGGTGGCTGTCAGAGGCATGAAAGGAGACGGTACTCAAAATCCCTACCCCAGATTCACCTTGAAGGGTGAGAGAATTTTTGGTCCACTGGTTTCTGCCATCTTTGGATTCCAAACTATGCGGAACTGGCTAAATCCTTATATGAAGCCACAAAAAGTGCCACCCCTTTCAGTTGGACGGAGNTGCTATTTCATGGCGTCACAAAGAGTCGGACACGACTGTGCGCCTGTGCTGAACTGAGCTGATGACTCACCTGGTGCCAGTCTCTGAGTTCTGAGACATTTCCGTTCTCTAATTAGTAGAGTGCTAGTGACTATATAACATCCAGCTGAAGACGAGCATGGGGGCACTCTTTCTGCCCCTTCTGATGCCTATGTCAGAAGCTTTCTCTCTTTTATACTTAAACAAAACTTTCTTACACAAAATATCTGAGCGATCAAGCCTCATCTCTGGCCCTAGATTGAATTATTCTCTTCCAGAGGCCAAGAATCCTGGCGTCTTTCGTGGTTCAGCAACAACCTTTCACCAGGAGCCAGAATTACAGCTCGGCTCCGCTCTCACCAACAATCCTGCCAGCCCTGCCACACTTCCTCACTCGGCTTGACTGCATCAGCCAGCGATCCAGCGAGATGAGGCTGGTCACACCAGGGACCACGTCAGCGTCAGGGTGCCATTCGCACCCTGAACCTGAGTCTGCTTTCCTCAGTGCGGTGAGTCCACGTAGAGCCCGGATATTTGGAACACGCACTTTTGTGAGAATGACTTCAGCTTTCACTCCCATGCTCACACACTCTCCAGAACCCACTCCTCCCCACTGACCGCCAGCGTCTGGGGGATCCAGCCTCCCTTACAGGGACAGACCGAAGCTGCATAATCTCTGATACGGAAGCCAGAGGAACCCAGAAAGGGGATCAGACCACTGGAGTGCCTGCCAATATTCCCAGCTTCTGGCAGGAAAGCACTTGCATGGCAAAGCTCCTTTTTAAAGAAATGCTTTATTGCTGCAATTAGACACTCCGTGTATAGTACAAACACCCCACACACACCCATACAGAGAATTATTCAAGCAGTAATACTGAGAAACAGTGAACATAGACAAAATGATACAAAACTAGACATTTAGATAACTAGAAAGTTTCTAAGTTGAGAAAAACAAGTGTGAAGAGCCTGTTAGAAACTACACCACACGTGCCAGTGTAAATTTGGTCTTTATTAACAATCAGCATCCTATAAACATTGCATCTGAATAGGTGATAAGCTGCACAATTTCATTACTTTCAAAACAAAGACAAATGCTTTTGTTTCCCTGTGTTTCAGCCTTTTCTCAGGCTAGAGACAGAAGCTGCAAACTTCAGATCAGGTCCAAGAGGGAAAGTATCTCAAAAGTGTGTTTGTGTCAGGCCAAACCCACACCATCGTGGATGTTTATCCTGGGTGCCCTATCCTCCTCTGGCTCCAGAGCCGACCACCATCGGGGCGGGGGGCAGCTCTGCACAAGGCTTTTGGACCCGCTCAACTGCCCGGGGCCTGTATCTCTGTAGCCAGCTTAGGGCACACGGCAGGTTTTGAAAGTGGACCCATAAGATTGAAAAGAGTGGACCGAAGCAAACAAACAAAAAAAAGCAAGAGGCAGTGCAGGTCGGAGGATGAGGAGATCTTTTATAATTTTCAGTAAAATTTTAAACTCAGTCACAAAAGTGCTCCAGTGGAACTAAACTGTGAGGGGAAGCAGAGGCCGACTCGGAGCTGGTGGCTGGCGACACCCCGGGCTGCTCCCCTCTCCCCCTGGCCTGGCCTTCAGACACCAGCCCTCCGGGCCCTGAGACCTGCAAGCTCACCCCACGTTTCTATAATTTGTTCAGTCAGGTGCAAAACGATGAAGCAACAGGGAATAATTAACAAGCTGACACAGAGGTGTGCCCGGCAGATGCCCAGCCCCACCAGGTGGCAGCGCAGCACGGCCTCGCCAGGGCCTCGCATTCACGGCCAGTCCCTGCGGGCACAGGTGGGGATGAGCGCAGGAACAAGCTGGGGGTCACGGGTGGTCACCAGACCTTGCGAGGACAGAAAAGGGCAATGGGGTAAGCTGTGTGTACCATCCCAGGGAAGAAAAGGACGACACGGGGCTGACCATCCATAGGCAGAGGCCTTTAGGAGCTCGGCTGGAGGTGGCGAGACGGTGTGAGCGCGCTTCCCGTGAGAGCCTGGCTGGGCAGAGAGCAACGCTGACAGTGCTGGTTGTGAAGTCAGCTCTGGCACAGGCGGGCACCAGCCACACCCGCTGGGCTGTCCGGGGCCATCCCCGCCTGAGCACTCTCCTATCAGAAGTCTCCGTGCTTTTCAGGGACAGCACAAGGAGCTCCACTGGGGGAGGGGAATGGTGCCCACTTAGAAACCCAGTACTCCCTGACGACTCACTTGCTGTCACGAGGGACAAGGGGCCTTGCCTGGGCAGTTCCTAAAGGGCGCCGGCAAGGCAGACCTGGGATGAGGCTCTCCTGAGCAGCCTGTAGCTGCCTGGTGTCCCCAGGCTGGGAAGGGCGTGGGTAACTGCACTTCGGGCGCGGGCGAGCGCAGGCACACGCTGGGTGCGGCCTGGGAGGCGGGGAGGCCGAGCTGACCTGTTCCCAGGGCTGGGCTATGGCTGGAAGGCCAGGGAAGCCAAGGCAGGGCGAAGCCCTCCCCGAGGGTTTAAGAACCTCCTGCTTTCAAAACAAACCACAGGGCTTCCACGCTGAAATGCAGAGGAATCACCTGTGTGCTTCCTACTCTTAACAGGTTGGATGAAACACCTGAGGCGCAGAGGATGGAGGGCAGGGCCCCGGGGCCTCCCACCCAAGACATCCAGAGAGCTGCCCGCAGAGTACGTGCCTGGGCACACTCATCTCACACTGAGAACTCCCTGGGCTATTTTGCTGGAGTTGACTCTCTTTTGCCTGGTAAGATGAAAGTGGTCTTTAAAGACAGAATTTTAAGCAGACCTTTTTAAAGGCACAAAGGCCATTTGATGGTAGTGATTTTGGTTTTATGAAAGAATGGTACAGGAGGTAATCCCTGACGACAGAATGGACTGAAAGCTGGGCCGGGGTTCAGTCCAGTTAAGGCGGCAAACGGGCAGGGCTGCGGCTGGCAGTGGGACGCGGTGGGCCGTGGGGGGCTGCTGCGCACTCCTGGCCCTCAGCCAGAGGCAGCCCATCTCCCTCTCTGCTCCGGGCAGCGGCCCACGGAAGGCGCCAGGGGCAGGGGCCCTAACAGCGCCTCCAGCTGCGCCCCAGCTGGGCAACACACGCTTGCTTCTTCAGTGTGAAGTCAGCATAAACCGGAGCGCTCTGTCCGTAAAGGAGTAGTTGTTAAATATGCCAGTTTGTTCTGATACCTCCACTTCCGTTCATCTAGATCTCATGAACCCTTCTTCAGGACTGACCAAAAAAAAGAAACGTTTAGGGCAGCCCTATGCCATGAAGACTCGTCATAAAGCAGGCTTAAAACCACAGGAATTACGCTCAAACTGCCACTCACCATCCATTCATCCCACAAAATGTTATGAAAACACCTCCGACCTGTCTGTTCTGCTTTATAAGCCCCTTTTATGGACACAGAGTGGAAGTCACATCTCTCAGCATATATAAGGCAAACAGGGCTTCAGATCTATTACAATGTGAAGGAGATAATCGGGATCATGAGAGGAAGGTTTCTAAATGAGACGTTCTTTCAAATGTCAATCCCATGTGACACACGTATTACAAAATAAAGACGCTCTTTTTGTAAAGTGCTTTGCTTCGCTGAGTGAGTCCCTCACCACCACGCACAGAGCACCACGGCCCGTCTGCTCGGGAACTGTCGGTGGCAGCCTCCCAGGGCCCTGTTCAGTGGTGAGAAGCCTCTCCGCAAGGCTGGTCCATCCCAGCAGTTCAGCTAGTGGGCGGGAGGTGGGGCCTGCCGGCCAGGAGGGGCACGGCAGGGCCAGGCGCCGCCTGCTCCTGTTCCCCCCTCAGCTCTGGCATCTTGCTCTCTCATCCTGCTCAAGACTACGAGCCAGAACCCAGCCAGCACCCCTTCATGGGGCCACAGGCTCGTCCACCCTCCCCTCCTGTAGACTCGCTGGCAGAAGCAGAACCCAGCCGGGCACAGCTGACGTGAGGGTTTTCCAGGAGAGTCACTAAGGAGGGTTTAGAAAAAAGAGAAGCCATTAAAAATAGTCACCTGCCCAGTCTCTGCTATTAAAGGACAGAAGAAAATGTATACAGCTGGCAGTAAACAATTTCCTTCAGCTATTCTCAGCTGTCCAGGCACGACAGCCTCCGCGACATCAGACGTGAATGATCTCTGCTCCAGTGTCTTCAGGTTCTGTGCAACAAGAAGAGTTTGTATCGGAATGACAGACTCCATGTCCATCTTTATTTTCAAAGTTGGGCTCTGTTAGTGCAGATTTTTCAAAAATACTCTTTTTGCTTGTTTCTGGACAGTTTTGGATATAGATTACTCTGTTATAAGCCTTGAGTCTCCTCCATAACTGTGCGTACACTTTGCACTGAACGTACATGAAGAGCAGTCCACCGGTAAATCCAATGGCCACAACCACCAGCTTAGTCCAGAAGGGCCACTCTAGGATTCCTGGAAGGGAAGAAGCCCGATTAGCCTATCAGCAGACCTTATCTAGGATGCGAAGTAAATAAAACACAGCTTCTGAACCTGTCACAGCCGCAGATTCTCAGCTCATCAAATCCAGTCTTGTTGGAGGAGGCATGGAAGAGCTCGTCCATGCCCTTTCACCCTGCGCTTCCAGGGGGCATCTGTGGCATTCTCTCCATGGTTTGATCTCTCNCACTTTGCACTGAACGTACATGAAGAGCAGTCCACCGGTAAATCCAATGGCCACAACCACCAGCTTAGTCCAGAAGGGCCACTCTAGGATTCCTGGAAGGGAAGAAGCCCGATTAGCCTATCAGCAGACCTTATCTAGGATGCGAAGTAAATAAAACACAGCTTCTGAACCTGTCACAGCAGATTCTCAGCTCATCAAATCCAGTCTTGTTGGAGGAGGCATGGAAGAGCTCGTCCATGCCCTTTCACCCTGCGCTTCCAGGGGGCATCTGTGGCATTCTCTCCATGGTTTGATCTCTCCTGACTGGGTTGGGTTTTTTTCTTAAGGTTTTTTTTTAATGTGAACCATTTTTAAAGGCTTTTTATTGAATGTGCTACAACACTGTTTCTACTTTATGTTTTGCTTCCTGGCTGCAAGGCGCGTGGGATCTCAGCTCCCTGACCAGGGATCGAACCTGCGCCCCCTGCTCTGGAAGGCGAGGTCTTAGCCACTGGCTTGCCAGGGAGATCCCGACGGGGTATACGGAGCACCACCACGGCACAGGAAACATCCAGACGGGATGCGTGGCCGTCATCATGGATGCCTCCCTCCGGAAGCCCAGACACTGGAACCAACCTGGAGTAATACCCCACCCCTAAGACCCATGGTGCCATCGGATGCCCCGGCTGGCACCCCTTCCGTTCTGGCCACGCACCTGTCGCCTGCCCCTGCCTGATCTCCTCGGCGGTGCGGTCGATGAGCACGTACAGGGACCAGACGACGCAGGTGATGGCAATGACGTGGAAGGTCACGGAGCACATGATCTTCCTGCGCTCGCTGGACGTCATCTGCAGCTTCTCCCACTGGAAAGACAGCACAGAGACGTGAGGCCCAGGCCCCAGGGCCACAGCGGGGTGAGAGCTCTGCCGACAGAAAGACTGGCTTCCCTCCCCGCTACCCCTCACCCAAGCTAGATGAATTTCCCCAGACACTGAGTCATTCCCTTTAAACCACTTGGCTTCAACCAGGTACCAGGCTCTGGTATTCTGTCGACAGCCAACTTTCTATGCAATGGAGAGAAGCCGGGATCGAGACGATCTATGAATCACCACCAGCAATCCAATCCCCCTGGCTGCTTACTCCTGCGAGCAGGCACTCACTGGCTTGATAAAAAGATTTTATGGTTTTGGCCCGGATGAAAGCAGCATGTTGGGCCAAGGCCCAGGGGGCACGTTTTGTCTCGGTGAGCTGCTGGCTGGCGTGAGTGAGGGGGAGGAGGGGGCGGATGGCGCCGCGGCACGGGAGCAGATGCGCAGGCACTATGGCGTGAAGGTGGCGCAGGAGGTGCTCACTCTTTGGTCCTCTGCTACTCTGACAGCAACACCGTGAAATCGATGCTAAGAGCTCCTGGTACAAGCAGTCTGGCCCAGTCCCATCTCCGCTAGGGGCTCATTAATTCACTCCAAACAGCCAGGTTTCCTTTTTCATTTGCTGGTTTCCGAATCGGAAGCAAGCACACGGAGGCAGAGAAGAGAATGCGCGTGAGCACTGCCCACGCCCGCCGGCCCAGCCCCAGCCTCTCCAGGGGCCTATGCAGGACACGCGGGGAGCAGGGCCGGGGGACCGCCCGCACGGGCCACAGTGCCGAAAGGCTCGCTCGAGGGATCAGGACAGAGTAAGGCACCTGGTAAATGATCAAGCTTTTGTGGGGAAAAGCAGTTTTCTTCAAGTAGCTTGGGCCTGCCTTCTCTAACATCTAGACTGCTTTCTGCTGCGGTGTGATCCTGTATCTTCACTCCCTGATTTCTAAGATACACTCAGTTTCAGCCTTCGTCCTCCTCTGAAATGCTCGCCCACCTTTAGGTGGCTGCTTTCCTTTGGAGACAGTGCAGACCCTCCAGACGCCTTCACTTTCCCTCTCAGTCCGGGTGGCCTTTCAAGCACTGCTTCCACACCAGACCTTCCACGGTGCTGCCCCACTCTGTGCTGTCGCACTTCAGTCCACAGCGACACTGCCTTCCCTGGACACCTGACCCGCGCTCTCGCCACGCAGTCAGCGTTTAAGGCACATCAAGGGCTACTACCTGACTATGTGATTCTCCCTGCCACTCATGTATTAAAAGTTCTGAGATAAGAACAAGTCTTTTATTCTTCCAAACCAAACCTCTCCATATGCTGGGCCCAAAGACAAATAACACAGCCAGTGTGCACACAGGAGGCGAGTGCCGATGAGGCTCCTCTCAGAAAAAGGACGGACACGAGGCCTGACGAGAGCTGTGCTCCATGTAATGCCCGGGGTTCCCTTCTTCCCCATCCGCCCCTGCCTCCTATCTAGCAAACGCTTGTCACGAGTGAATAAAGATACATTCACTGCATCAGGCTGCGCTTCGTGCAGGAGAGGCACCAACCTCCACAGTGTGGCCCTAATCAGAGGCAAGGCCTGGACAGTTAATGCATGTGAGGTCTAATGCTGACCAAGACACCACAAA
The DNA here is from genome assembly GCA_006408585.1 of Antidorcas marsupialis. NCBI lineage: Eukaryota > Metazoa > Chordata > Mammalia > Artiodactyla > Bovidae > Antidorcas > Antidorcas marsupialis. The sequence continues at coordinate 200,978 of SJYB01005179.1, forward strand.
TCGGCGTGTGGTCGGGGCCAAATGACTGATACAGGCAAGCATGCAGCCTTAGTTTCGAGGAAAAAGAGAACATGACGACTGAACGGGCGGGAAGAGCTTGTTCCCGCGAGGAGGGACCTGGAAATCAGCGCCAGCAATGTGAATGTGCACACTGGCCCCACTTCCCAAAGAAGTGGGCACGAGCCAGCTGGGGCCCGCCCAGCCCCGCGCGCTGGCGCTCAGGCACGCCTCTGCGGGCCCGCGCCGCTCCGGGGCCCCGCGCCGCTCCCGGGCCCTGCGCCGCTCCCGGGGCCCTGCACGCACCTTCCTCAGCGGNGGCCTGGACAGTTAATGCATGTGAGGTCTAATGCTGACCAAGACACCACAAATCGGCGTGTGGTCGGGGCCAAATGACTGATACAGGCAAGCATGCAGCCTTAGTTTTGAGGAAAAAGAGAACATGACGACTGAACGGGCGGGAAGAGCTTGTTCCCGTGAGGAGGGACCTGGAAATCAGCGCCAGCAATGTGAATGTGCGCACTGGCCCCACTTCCCAAAGAAGTGGGCACGAGCCAGCTGGGGCCCGCCCAGCCCCGCGCGCTGGCGCTCAGGCGCGCCTCTGCGGGCCCATGCCGCTCCGGGGCCCGCACCGCTCCCGGGGCCCTGCACCGCTCCCGGGGCCCTGCACCGCTCCGGGGCCCTGCACCGCTCCCGGGGTCCCTGCACCGCTCNGGGGTTCCCTTCTTCCCCATCCGCCCCTGCCTCCTATCTAGCAAACGCTTGTCACGAGTGAATAAAGATACATTCACTGCATCAGGCTGCGCTTCGTGCAGGAGAGGCACCAACCTCCACAGTGTGGCCCTAATCAGAGGCAAGGCCTGGACAGTTAATGCATGTGAGGTCTAATGCTGACCAAGACACCACAAATCGGCGTGTGGTCGGGGCCAAATGACTGATACAGGCAAGCATGCAGCCTTAGTTTCGAGGAAAAAGAGAACATGACGACTGAACGGGCGGGAAGAGCTTGTTCCCGCGAGGAGGGACCTGGAAATCAGCGCCAGCAATGTGAATGTGCACACTGGCCCCACTTCCCAAAGAAGTGGGCACGAGCCAGCTGGGGCCCGCCCAGCCCCGCGCGCTGGCGCTCAGGCACGCCTCTGCGGGCCCGCGCCGCTCCGGGGCCCCGCGCCGCTCCCGGGCCCTGCGCCGCTCCCGGGGCCCTGCACGCACCTTCCTCAGCGGCTTCAGCCTGGCCTCCATGAGGAACTCGTACTTGCAGAGCTCGCAGCAGCGCGCGTCAGAGCTCTTCACCCACTGCTGCAGGCAGGCCTGGTGCACGAAGCGGAGGCTCCCGGCGCAGCGGCAGGGCGTGATCAGCGGGCTCTCGTCGTCCCCCTCACAGTGGCAGATCCTGCGGTGGAGGGACAGGCGGGCCTTACGAGGAGGGCCACAAGGCAGGGAGGACGACGCTTCAGTGCAAGGCCAGTCCACCCGAGGAAAACGTTCAGAAACAAACACCACAAAATGACTATACGCACGAGGACATACAGACACAGAAGAAAACAGCTACCGCAAACTGCAACTCTCTAGCTTACCGCACCAACAGGCAAAGTCTGCATGGCATTTGGCATCAGAGAGGGAAAAATGAGGTGAGAAATGACAAAGCAGTCATTTTGGGTGAGACTTTAGAACTTCACTAATAGGTGACTTTAAGGCAACGTGCAAGCATCTTCAGAACTTATGACGTTAGAATAATGGGTAAAATGGGTAAAATTCCTGTGTAAAACAAAACCAACACTCTACCTTTCAAAAATACCAGGAACTTGGAATGATGAACACTGCTCGTCAGCTACAGTCACTGACCTCACCTTCACATACCACACTACGTATCCCCGTCCTCTAGCAGCAAGTAAACAGAGAAACCACAGAGCTCCTCCAGGACCTGAAAAACCATTACAGGACACTGCCATTTCGTTTCTTTTTCAGGACCACCCGGCAATGAGTGAGAAATTTAAGTCGCTATTTCTAAGGGTGTATTCGACAGGATGCAGGCATTGACCTCAGGAAACCTGACAGACTTCTGAGAAACAGGGGGCCTTTTCCAGCAGCTGGAGAGCCCGTAGTGGGGCCTGGCCTAAAAGGAGCTGGGCTCTGGCCCAGGCCAGGCTCTCAGCTGCTTGCGTCTATGAGGGGGGCATCTGATCCAGCTGTTTAAAGAAATGATAATCGCTGATCTGAGGAGGGGGCGCTGTGGAAAGGTTAGAAAGGGGAAGAAGGCTAACAGTGGCAACAAAAGGGAACTCTGAAAGCTTCTGGTGGCCTGACAAGGATGCTGCACCCGGGAAGATAAAGGTGGGAAGTGGGTGAGGACCTGGGCAGGGGTGGCTGCATCCAAGTTAAAGAGAAGGAGGGAAGCAGCTGCTGGAGAACAGCCCTTCCCCCGCACGTGGTGTTGCAGGTGGAGCAGGGGGCCAAAACGAGGCCCGGAGGGAAAGCCAACACTTAGCATCTAGACCATCAAGCTGGAAGGCGGGGGTACTATTCCTTCTTCCACTTTCTTTATGCAAACGCTACTTATTTTTGGTTGAGAAGAGTCAGCTTGGCCTTTAATATGTGTAGCTTCTTCATCTTTCACCATCTATGAGACTATCTTGGGGACCCATGTCATAGAAATTGGATTTTCAAATGATATCAATAATCTATTCTTCTGGAGAAAACTGTTAATCTGTAATTGTGTACAACTGCCTATACATTCTCCGGAAACTTCACATATTAAAGCAAGATGAGGCCATGGAGCTACGGGGAGCAGAGGTGGCCAGGATGCTGGTTCTCGGCAAACCAACCTGCAGGCATCCCCTGCTGTGGACACAGGGGAGAGGCGGGGACCCTTTTCAGAGGTGGAGGAAGGACAGTCCAGGTCGCTGTCCTTCTCTGCGGAGCAGAGGGGAGCCCGCAGCACCCTGCTCTTCAGCTTTGCGGATGCGCTGTCCTCAAAGACGTCGTCATCCCCCATCTCATCAGAGTAGAAGCCGGTGCTCCCGGCCAGCCTGCTGGAGGACTCAGCGGGCTGCGGGCTGGTGGCGCGGCTCTCCAGCTCGTGGAAACGGCGCAGGCTGCTGCTGCTTGAGCCGCGTGAGAGTGAGAGCAGGTACCGCAGCAGCCTCCGGCTTCGGGACAGGGCCTCGCCATCTGCCTTCTCGTCCAGAAGCAGGACGTGCATGCCCCCCTTGCTGGCTCCTGCCTCTGAGGCTGCTGAGCGGTTGGCAGAAAGGGATGAAACCCAAGAATGTTTGGAACTGCCCAGGGCTTTGCGATTCAGTATTCCTCTTTCTCTCTGGTGGAGCCTGCTGGTTCTGAGACATGGGTCCTGAGGGAGTACCAACTTCCCTTCAGAGCAGCTCCTCTCCACACAGTCAGAACTTTCCAAGGCATCCCGGGCGTTCTCTCCCACATCGTTTAGGGATTTTGAGAACTTCAGCGTTCTTCTGGCTTTGGTGTTCTTAGCAGGCTTCAAGGTCTGGACCCGCTCTGAACCACAGGGATTTCTCTTTGACGCCTGCTCTGTGTCTTGACAGACAACGGTCACAGTGAGCCCTTGGCTCAGAGAACTCTGGCAGGGAGGAGCTTTCAGGACAACAGCAGACGGCACAGGACTGTGGTGAGAACACTCAGAAAACACTGCGCTGGAACTGCATGCAGAGAGCAGTGGGATAGAAGCACAGAAAGTGAGAGCAGCATTAACAGAGAACAGACACCAAAGGGAGAGAGAGACTCGCACGGTCACCTGGTGAGCACATGAAACCAGGCTGA
>SJYB01005180.1:0-31614 GCA_006408585.1 Antidorcas marsupialis
ACTCTATGGATGCGAGTCTGAGTGAACTCCAGGAGATGGTGATGGACAGGGAGGCCTGGCATGCTGCGATTCATGGGGTCGCAAAGAGTTGGACACGACTGAACAACTGAACTAAACTGAACTGAAAGAGAGAAGGAAAAGCATCCCTAACAGAAGAGAAGCCAGAGAGGTGGGAATGGGCAGGGCTGGCTTTCTTGTTTAGGGAGGAGGAGTTTCAGGTGGAGAACCCTGAGAAAATCATGTTGGCTGAATTGGAGGAGACAAAGGAATGGGAACCGATAGTTCCTGGAAGCCAATGCTGTCAAAACAGGCTCAGACATTCTGTGTGTGTACTGGAGCCCCAGGTATCTGTCTTGGTCACACCTCACTGGTGGAGGTCTGTCTAGGCCCATGGGCAAGAGGGCTGAGGAACCTTCTGGAAAAGCCATCAGAGCCAGGTAGGGCATGCCTGGCCAGAGAGCAAAGCCTTGGAGTCAAATGTGGAGAATGGATGAGTGGAAGGTGCTGTTGATGGTGGGATGAGGTTGAGGGTGGGATGAGGTTGAGGGTGGGACGAGGCCAATCAGCAGAAATCAACAGATCCTTCTCTGAGAGCTCTGGGGGGTCCTGCTGTGGGGTCCTCCTCAGAGTGAGATAACTAGAGGTGAGGGGCACTCTCTGCCCTCAGGCTGAGACACCTCGTGCCTCTGCCATTGGTGGTAATGGCCATAAGGCTCAGATGGCAGTGATTTGAGACTGTGTCCATGGGGTGTCCAGGGCAGTGGGCTGGGAGAGTTCACGAGCCCTTGGGAGACACCTTTGCAGTCACCCCCAAATACCTGAATATACTCAGCTCGTCCTTGGAAGCACCAGTGGAGCAGGGTACGTACTACTCGCAAGAAGCCTCTGTTCCCACAGGCTGTCAAGGTCTGAGAAATGTGGCTTGTTTAATTTTCGTAAGCACCCTGAGCAGAGTAATGTTACTTCCCATTGATAGATGAGGACACAGAGGCCACGAGAGGCCACGTAACTTGCCCTAGATCATAGTCTATGAATGGAAGAGCTGAGATTTGCACCTGGCTGACCTGGCCTGGAGCTTGGGCTCTTTCTAATTTCTTCACCGCCTTCATCTCATTGACTTCTCACTATAAGATAGTGTCACTCAGAGAATTTCCAGGGGCCCTTATTAGAGGCCGGATTCTGTCTTCACCTCCTTTGAGCCCAGGCACCCTGCGGGGTCTGTGCAGTCATAGCTTGGCTGGCATGCAGTGGCTTTGCAGGTGGGCAGCCCTGCTGGTCAGTCCAGCAGCCAGCTGCCCCTCTGGGTGACCGCCCACCTCTGGCTGTGCCCTGTGTGCTCTGGGCCTGTGGTTGCTGCCATGAAAGGGGATCCCCCACCCCCATCTTCAGGACTGGGTGATTCCAGGAAGCAGTAAGCTGCTGAGTGCTGTGGCCAGGGCTCCCCTCCCTAATCCCCAGCCTGTGTTTATCCGATGGCTTCAAGTGGGGGTGTGGGCAGACGATGAGCAGTAGGCAGCTGCTGGGTTTGCTGGGCCGGCAGGACAGAGCAGTGAGGGACAGGCCCTTGCCCGGGCTACAGAGGAGCCAGGAGCCATGAGGCTGGCGGTGGGTATGCTCTGGCTCCTGGCCCTCGGAGGGCCCCCCCAGGCCCAGAGTGCCTGCCCCTCTCAATGCAGCTGCAGCCTCCACATCTTGAGCGACAGCAGCAAAGCCAGGTACGGCACTAGGTGTGTGGGGAGGGTAGCTCAGCCGCCGAGGCTCTCCCAGCTAGTCTGGGCTGGGAGGGGTTGGATGCAGGGCCCTAGGACCACAGCTGGGTGAACCCTCCATCTCCCTGGTCACCAAGATCCGAGGGTCTTATGGGCTGGTCTGTGCCTCATTTTCTTCCAGTCAGCAGGTTGTGCCTCTACCCTGGGGACGGGGTGGGGGTACCAGGTACCTATACACAGGGGGCAGGGGTAGGGCACAGGGGTGCCAGCTCCAGGAAATCCTTCCTGAATCTTCGGCCAGGATCCTGAGAGAAGAACCCTCCTTCAGGGTGCGGGAAATCTCCCTGTCACTTGTTTCTTCCCCTTCCCTCCTGCCCTGGACTATCCCTTTCGTGTCTCCTCAGCTCCTTCTTCCCCAGGACTCTTCCATTCTCTTTCCTCACTTCCTGGGGTACCCAATCATATCCCAGGTATTTGCCACCCCACCTGTGATGGGACCACCTGCTCCCTCATGCTTTTCCTACTTAGTGTCCCCTCTGGCCCACTTACCCAGCCTTGACCCCATTCTATGGGCTCTCAGAAAGGCCAGGAGTGCCCATTCCATTGCAAGCAAGAACTCTTCCATCCTCAGCCTCTTCTTTGACTTTCCCCATCTTCTATCTGAGCCTGGAGAGCATGCCCATCCTCTCCTTGCCCCCTCCTGGAATGTTCCCAAGGCCTCCGCGGTCTGCGGACCCTTGCTTGTCACCCGCGGCTCATTCCCTGTCCCTCTTGGGCAATCTTTATCTTTTCTCTGACCTCTTCAGCACTCCATTAATGACTGCTGCCTTTCCCACTTTGCTCAAGGATTTCAGTCCTTGGCTTAGGGTCTTTCTTACCATCTTTCTAACCTGGAATTTCATCCTCCCTTTCTCCCTTGTCTTAGATGAGGGTTGGGGAGCCACTGATGGTTTCTGATCAGGGCAGCAATGTTATCAGTACAACTCTTCCAATGATCTTACCAGTGGGTGTCAGGCTGACTGGGCGTGATGGGAGGTAAAGAATGGAGAGGCACCCCCAAGAAAGGACACCCCATGTGGTCTGAAGAACAGGAAGAGCTCCATTTTAGGCCCAAGTCTGTGATGCTCCAACTCAAATGGATCATCAGAGGTAAGGATTTTCTCCCCAAGGGAAGTCAGGGCTGAGCCCTGAGCAGCCAGGAAATATCTCATGGCCAAGGACAGGGGTTTCCCAGGTGGCACTAGTGATAGAGAACCTGTCTGCCAATGCAGGGGACATAAGAGATGCTGGTTTGATCTCTGGGTCAGGAAGAGGGGATGATAACCCACTGGAGAAGGGAATGGTAACCCACTCTAGTATTCTTGCCTGTAAAATCTCTAGGACAGAGGGGCCTGGCAGCTACAGTCCATGGGATTGCAAAGGGTCAGACATGACTGAAGTGAATTAGCACACANGACATAAGAGATGCTGGTTTGATCTCTGGGTCAGGAAGAGGGGATGATAACCCACTGGAGAAGGGAATGGTAACCCACTCTAGTATTCTTGCCTGTAAAATCTCTAGGACAGAGGGGCCTGAAAGCTACAGTCCATGGGATTGCAAAGGGTCAGACATGACTGAAGTGAATTAGCACACAAGAACAGTGTGGCCACGGTGACAAAGAGCCTCCCTTGCAACCTACAGAGCCCAGGGCTCAAAGCCACACAGCGTCAGTGGCAGAGCTGGTCCTAGAACTGAGCCTCTGCGTTACTTCTAGAACCCTTCTTACCTGGTGATGCTGCCATGCAAGGACCAAGGCTTCTGAGAGCAAGCTGGCTTCAGGATGGAAAATGAAATTCCAAGGGCAGTCTCCAGGGCCCCTAAAGTCAGCCAGTGGTCAGTTCAGTTCAGTCGCTCACTCGTGTCCGACTCTGTGACCCCATGAACTGCAGCACGCCAGGCCTCCCTCTCCACCACCAACTCCCAGAGTCCACCCAAACCCATGTCCATTGAGTCAGTGATGCCATCCAACCATCTCATCCTCTGTCGGCCCCTTCTCCTCCTGCCCTCNGACATAAGAGATGCTGGTTTGATCTCTGGGTCAGGAAGAGGGGATGATAACCCACTGGAGAAGGGAATGGTAACCCACTCTAGTATTCTTGCCTGGAAAATCTCTAGGACAGAGGGGCCTGGCAGCTACAGTCCATGGGATTGCAAAGGGTCAGACATGACTGAAGTGAATTAGCACACAAGAACAGTGTGGCCAGGGTGACAAAGAGCCTCCCTTGCAACCTACAGAGCCCAGGGCTCAAAGCCACACAGCGTCAGTGGCAGAGCTGGTCCTACAACTCAGAGCCTCCGCGTTACTTCTAGAACCCTTCTTACCTGGTGATGCTGCCATGCAAGGACCAAGGCTTCTGAGAGCAAGCTGGCTTTAGGATGGAAAATGAAATTCCAAGGGCAGTTTCCAGGGCCCCTAAAGTCAGCCAATGGTCAGTTCAGTTCAGTCGCTCACTCGTGTCCGACTCTGTGACCCCATGAACTGCAGCACGCCAGGCCTCCCTCTCCATCACCAACTCCCAGAGTCCATCCAAACCCATGTCCATTGAGTCGGTGATGCCATCCAACCATCTCATCCTCTGTCAGCCCCTTCTCCTCCTGCCCTCAATCTTTCCCAGCATCAGGGTCTTTTCAAATGAGTCAGCTCTTCCCATCAGGTGGCCAAAGTATTGGAATTTCAGCTTCAACATCAGTCCTTCCAATGAACACCCAGGACTGATCTCCTTTAGGATGGACTGGCTGGATCTCCTTGCAGTCCAAGGGACTCTCAAGAGTCTTGCCTTCTCTAAAGCCTGAGCTCTCACCATGGATTCTGCCTGCCCGGAAGTCCCACAGCTAACGGGCACCAGGCCATCTGCGTAGTCTTATGAGGGGACATGAGGCCATGGAGGGCTGTAGAGGATCCTGAGGTCCCCAGTGGGCACAGGCACAGATGGCACAGTCAGACCAAGGCTGCTCTGGCATCTCAGATGCCTTCGGGCCTCCTGGAGGGCCTGGTTTTTACATTTGAGCACCTGGTGGGCCTGCCTGTGTTCCATGCTCCCCGATCATGAAAAGATTGTGTGTGCTCACGGGTCCCTGTGGTTTCCTGGGGGCGGGTGAGTCTGGGCACCTGGAAAGATGTGTCCATGTCCTTTGTGCCTTTTCGCCCCACCAGGAGCCATGCTGTTGGCCTGTATTGGGCTCTTACTGGTTTCTTTCATCCCTTCCTTGACTGTTTTCTCCCCCTTCCAGCACATGTTTCCCCATCAACTCCCTTCCTTCTACCTACATCCAGACCTACCTCCCTGCAACACCCAAGCTTCCATTATCCCTGAAGATATCATTGCTTCCAATGCCTTCTTTCTTTCTTTGATAAATTATAAGCTGTATGGGGACAGGGGCTGTGAGTCTGATGTTCTGAATTTCCACTATACTCATTGCTCAGTAGGAGTTCCGTGTACATCGGAAGAATGAATATGAGTGAGTGGAAGTAACTGGGCCTTTTGTGGGCACATTTGACAATAACGAGCTAAGCCCAGCTGACTTTTGAGTACTGTATGTGAGTTAAGTTGAAGGATGCTGGTGGAGCCTGTGTGTGTGTGGTGCCAGGAAGGATATGAGCAATGTGTTATGACATTACAGGAGTACAACCTCTCTTAGTATAACTAACAATACCCCACCCCCAACCCCCACCTCCTGCAGTGTGAGCAGAGACGTCCTCCGGATGAAACGGGCTGCACAAGGGCTGGGTCCCTCGGGCCCAGCCTCCGAGTTTTATTCTCTTGAACATCTTTCCCTTTCACCATACGTGGCTATGGTGCTCTCAGTTACAGTGTATAGCGGAGTCCTGAATTGGAGGCTCCTCCAGAGTGGGGACTGCCTCCTGCTCTCTCTCTATCCTCTGCTTTACAGTCAAACTTGATAGAATGAGGTTTAAGACGTCACTGTCTGGGCAGAGGGAGCATGGGAAGGAGCTGGTCAGACTGACCTGATATACTCGCAGTGCTAGATGCAGAAACCTACACCACCGGTCAACTGTAATTGGGTTTCTACAGGTAACAGGTATTGCAGAGTTGGTACACATATGACCTCATTTAAACCCCCAAAACTGCCCTCTGAGGAGGAGTCTATTATTCTGGGGAAACTGAGGAAAAGAGAGGTTATATAACATACTCAGGGACACACAGCCAGCAAGCAAAGAGCGAGCCCAGAGATGAATCTACCTGTGAGACTGCAAAGTTCGAGCCTTTAAACGCCTTGATCATCTCAAGGTCCCTCAGAGTCAGCAGTCTTGAGGCATCTCTTGTATGGCTTCCACATGGGATGCCACTGCTGTATCTATCTATATCTATCTTATACATATACATACATACATACATACATATCTTAATGAGGAAAAGGCAATGCAATCACAAACTGAGATATAATTTAACAAAGAAGCCCTTTCCATTCATAGATGCAATTTGACAGTACACAAGACAGCCTCAGGATTTCTCAACACTATTCATTCTTCGTGCGCTGCAGGAGATATGGGCTGTAAGGGGACGTACAAGTCAAGCTTGAGATCCTTCAGGCAGGTGACTGGGCCCACTCCACAGAACCTTTGCTCAAATACTCCCATTTCTGTGTCCAGGACAGTGGTATGCAACGACCCGGACATGACTCTGCCCCCAGCATCTGTTCCTCCGGACACCTCCAAACTGCGCCTGGAGCGGACAGCCATTCGCAGGGTGCCCGGGGAAGCCTTCAAGACGCTGGGCCGCCTGGAGCAGCTGTGGCTGCCCTACAACGCCCTTTGCGAGCTCAGTGCCCTGATGCTCCGGGGCCTGCGCCGCCTGCGCGAGCTGCGCATGCCTGGGAACCGCCTGGCCGCCTTCCCCTGGGCGGCGCTCAGAGACGCCCCTCAGCTGCGGCTGCTGGACCTGCAGGCGAACCGCCTCTCCGCTGTGCCCCCGGAGGCCGCGCGTTTCCTGGGGAACCTCACTTTCCTCGACCTCTCCAGCAACCAGCTGCTGAGGCTCCCACAGGAGGTGCTCGCCACTTGGATCCACCTGCACACCGGGCCCTTCCTTCCCGGTCACCATGCCAGGTTGGTCCTAGGTAAGAAATGGCATCTCTTAAGAGGCACACATTGAACAAGGTAGGGTTAGGAGCCCAAGCTCCCAGCCAGACTGCTTCAGTTCACATCCCAGCTCTGAACTTTCCCCTTGTGCCAGGAGGGTTGGGGAACCCTGGCGGAGTCTGGGAGAGTGGGTGGCGGGGAGTGGGTGAGGAGTATCATCAGAGAGACAGATGTCCCCTAAACATGCTTTGGCTCATGTGGGGTCCGGCACTGGGGGCTGGAGCAATCTTAGAGTGGTTCAGGGCAGCTCCCGCCCTGAGGCCAGGGAATGTCTCTCAAACAGGGAAAATTTAGACACCTCACTTCCCTGGAAGTGGGGCAGGGAACAGCAAACCCCATTCCAACTCTATGTACTTTACAGACTTTCTTACCTAGTAAAGAACACTGTATAGGGTAGTACTTCCATGGAAAGAAATTATTTGAAAATCAAATTTGAATGCCCTTTAAATATATAAAGAAAGCTGAGCACTGAAGAATTGATGCTTTTGAACTGTAGTGTTGGAGAAGATTCTTGAGAGTCCCTTGGACTGCAAAGAGATCCAACCAGTCCATTCTGAAGGAGATCAGTCCTGGGTGGTCATTGGAAGGACTGATGTTGAAGCTGAAACTCCAATACTTTGGCCACTTGATGCGAAGAGCTGACTCACTGGAAAAGACCCTGATGCTGGGAAACATTGACGGTGGGAGGAGAAGGGGATGACAGAGGATAAGATTGTTGGATGGCATCACCGACTCAATGGACATGAGTTTGGGTGAACTCCGGGAGTTGGTGATGGAGAGGGAGGCCTGGCGTACTGGAGTTCATGGGGTTGCAAACAGTCAGACACGATTGAGTGACTGAACTGAACTGAACTAAATATATATGTGTGTGTGTGTGTGTGTGTATATATATATATAGTGGCGTCTTCTGATTATAATTCCTTCTCCCTCTCCTAAAAGGTAACCACCGTTATGTTTATTTGCATGTTCCCTCTGTTCTACAATATATTTACATACACATGCATAAACATACATACATGCACCTAGAAACTTTAGGAATATTTCATATTTTACACGTAAAAAACAGCACTTTTCCACTCAGCAATAAGTCTTGGCGGTCTTTGTAAGTTACCACAAATGGACCAACTTCATCATAGAGTTATTATTGTTGCTGTTTAGTTGCTAGTCATGTCCAACACTCTGCAACCCCGTGGACTGTAGCCCGCCAGGCTCCTCTGTCCATGGAATTCTCCAAACAAGTTGCCATTTCCTTCTCCGGGGGNACACGTAAAAAACAGCACTTTTCCACTCAGCAATAAGTCTTGGCGGTCTTTGTAAGTTACCACAAATGGACCAACTTCATCATAGAGTTATTATTGTTGCTGTTTAGTTGCTAGTCATGTCCAACACTCTGCAACCCCGTGGACTGTAGCCCGCCAGGCTCCTCTGTCCATGGAATTCTCCAAACAAGTTGCCATTTCCTTCTCGGGGTGGGGGGGGGGGTGATCTTCCAACTCAGGGGTCAAGCCCAAGGCTCCTGCTGAGTCTCCTGTATTGCAAGTAGATTCCTTGCCACTGAGCCAGGGAGGAAGCCCATCAAACAGTTATACTGCAGTCTATCTGGCCATTCCTCCTTTTACAGGCCTTTAGATTGTCTCCCCTATTTTGTTGACACCTGTGGTGCTGCAGAGAGCATTCCTGACAATGCATCCCTGCGCACGGAGACAAGTGTTTCTCTAGAACAGGAAGAGAGAAGTGGCATCTCTGGGTCCATGGAGTGCACAAGTTAGCTGTTTTCTTATTGACCCTGGTCTCTAAAGTGCCAGTTCTTACCCGCCCCCACCCACGTGTATGTGTACTCAGCAGGGTTGTTTGAGTAACTCGGCCAGCCAATGTGTGGGCTCCATTCTAGCTGTGAGCATAGAGCAGCATGCAAGACGGACAGACATCTTTTCCCGCATGAGGCTGACGATCACAGTGGTCAGAATGTTCAACTTTTGCCAATCTGACTGGTGAAAGTTTCACTGTCCTTGCACTTTGCCATTTGTATTTATTCTTTGGCGATTCTGCTGTAACAAGTGAAGTCAGAGAGCTGACTACCAGAGCTGGGCAGTGATGGCTCGGGATGCAGAGGTATCATTAAATGCATTTAACCAGTGACACAGGATAGCAGTCACCAGGATGGAATGGGCCCGGGGGTGGGAAATAAACTAGTGCCTTCTAACCAGTGCTCTAAAGGACCCCCGAGTCATGGATATACAAGCAGGTCTGAATTCACTTGACATTTTCCCCTCCAAATACATCAAATACATCCATGTAAATATATTATATGCTATTGGTTAGACACTATCCAATTCGATAGCAATCAGGGCAGGACAGAAGGACATCACATTAAATGATTCATTTTGTATTTGAGAAATGTAAACATACGGAAAGGAATTGTGTTTTAGGATTGAGGACACATGATACCACTCTCTATACTGGAGGTCCTTTGATAGGGTGGGTGCAGTGACCTGCTTTCAGCTCTATAAAGATGTTCAGTTTTAATGTAAAGAGGGCTGAGGATATAACATAGGATTTGGTTTCCTGTCATCCTCACTCTTGTCTTTTTGAGCCTGTGTCAAAGGGACCATGGCTCAGAACATCCACCCTCTTTGCTGGAGTGATGCTGAAAGTACACTTATACTGGGGGGACAGGTGTCAAGGGTCGGGGTCATGAAGCATTTCTAGAAATAGATTTTGGCATTTTACAGGTTTTGCGGAAACACCCACTGCCTGGCCAGTAGCCTGAGGGGATCAGTCCAGCAGTGGCCGTGGTAACTGCCAATTTTGTCCACGTGCTGCCCTGCTTACACATGCGTGTTAAGTCACTTCGGTTGTGTCTGACTCTTTGGGATGCTATGAACTGTAGCCTGCCGGGCTCCTGGGTCCATGCGTGATGCTGTCCCACTCGCCCAGTGCTTAATATGATTTACCTTTATTTATATTTATAGCCACCCAGAAAAGGGAGTAATGCTATCATTCTATTTTATTTATTATAAAAAAATTTTGGTCACACTGTGTGGCCTGTGGGACCTTAGTTCCCCGCCAGGGATTGAACCCATGTCCCCTGCATTGAAAGCATGGGGCCTTAACCACTGGACTGCCAGGGAATTTCCAATGCTGTCATTCTAGATGAAGAACCAGACTTAAGGCTGTATAGCTAGTGAGGCAAGGAGCTGGGCCTGGAGGTCAGTTCTGCTGACTCTGAGCTCATGACATACCAGAGGCGCTGGACCTGGGGGTCTGAATACCTTGGGCTTACCTCTTGCGTTCCCTCTCACCCCTGCAGGGCTGCAGGACAACCCCTGGGTGTGTGACTGCCGACTCTACGACCTGGTCCATCTCCTAGAAGGCTGGGCTCCAAACCTGGCTTTCATAGAGGCCAGGCTGAAGTGTGCCAGCCCACGTAGCCTGGCTGGAGTGGTCTTCAGCCAGCTGGAACTCAGGAAGTGCCAGAGTCCGGAGCTCCGTGCGGGGATGACCAGCGTCACGTCGCCTTTGGGCAGCACAGTATTGCTACGTTGTGGTGCCACCGGGGTCCCTGGGCCAGAGATGAGCTGGAGTAGGGCCAACGGGCACCCCCTCAATGGCACAGGTGTGTGACCTACAGGGGCCACTGTGCTGAGATCCCAGACTAGGATGGGTGGGTCGACACTCCACACAGGTGGGGAGGGGGTTCAGGTTTCCCAGGAGAGCTAAGGCAGGCTCTTTACTCCCGTCCTGTCTGAATGGAGCTGGAGGGCCCCACCCAGAGGTAGGCATGGGGACATGGCTTCAGTGATGATAGTGGCACTCAGCCTGTTCCGTCATATTCCACCAGCTTGGGGCCCACCCGAGCGGAACAAAATACTGGCTTTGGGGTACAAAGTGCTCTCTTAGTGTATTTAATATTTACAGTAAGCTTCTACATTGTAAATATGAAGCCAGTATCACTAGGAGTAATTAATGCTACGAGTTACTATCTACTGAGTTCTTCATGTGTTAAATGTATTAAGTACATAATGTCACTGAACTTTAAAGAACAACCTGATTATCCTTTTATTTTGCATATAAGTAAATTGAGGTGCTGAGGGGCTAAATGCTTGGTCTACACCACACAGCTCATACAAGGAGGAACTGGGACTCAGCCTGTGCCCTTTTTGCTGTGTAGACAGAGATGGTTCATCCCTGGCACTGAGTTGGGGGAGGGGGTTTGCAGGAGTCACAGCCAGCCCACCTACATGCAGAAAGAGGATGGAGGAGGCATCATTTTTTGGCTTCTGACCAGAACACCTCCCATCCCTCCCAGCTTTCTTCTGTTTCCCTCAACTAGTTTGGCAAGTGTTGTTCTACAACTGTGGGTTTGAAATCAGTGTACCAACAAAACTGTGGAGGGGTTCCACTCACCTAAAACAGAAAAGTTGGAGATGCATTGATAGAAGTGACAGTGGGCCCAGGCAGGGGTGTGCAGAGCACTTGCAGCTGGGCCTCTGCCTGAGGGGAACCCAAACCCCCATCCCCAAAACATCAGCCCACTGCCTCTGAAGGGTCAGCTCTGCAGAACTCAGGCCCCTGAAAGACAGCATTGGAACATCTCAGATCTAGATGGCTGTTCATTCTTACACTCTGCCCCAGTCTGAAAAGTGTAAGTGAAGTTGCTCAGTCGTGTCCAACTCTTTGCGACTCCATGGGCTGTAGCCTACCAGGCTCCTCTGGTCTGTCCATGGGGTTTTCCAGGAAGTGGGTTGCCATTTCCTTCTCCAGGGGGATCTTCCCGACCCAGGAATCTAACCCGGGTCTCCCGCATTGTAGGCAGACGCTTTTACCGTCTGCGCCCCCAGGAAGTCCATGCCCCAGTCTGGGTCTCCCCAGATTTAATCCCAGCTGATCTCCATTCCCTTGGCCAATCTAAGAAAAGTTCAGTGAGGCCCCGTCTTTTCTCGGGTGTTGGGCAGAACGTACACAATCCAGGCGCTGTGACCTTGGCTGGAAACAGGCTTGGTGCAGATGGGGCTGTTCACTCTCCGCCATGTGTCTCTGTTCCCCCCTTGCAGTGCACCAGGAAGTCTCCAGTGACGGCACGAGCTGGGCTCTCCTGGGCCTGCCTGCCGTGTCCCACCTGGACTCAGGAGACTACATCTGCCAGGCCAAGAACTTCCTGGGAGCCTCTGAGACGCTTATCTCCCTGGTCGTCACGGAGCCCCAGACGTCCACGGAGCGCGGTGGGGGCCCAGGGGCGCGGTGGGCAAGGACGGGCGAGGGGGCGGAGGCAGCCGCCTATAACAAGATGGTGGCCAGACACGCTCCCCACGTCCCCGAGCCGGCGGGCCCGGCCCCCGGGGCCCCCGCGCCCAGCGCGAAGGAGCGGCTGCTGCTCCAGCACTTCCAGATGCGAGCGCCCAGGGAGCGCTCGGACGCGCCGGCCGGCTCCCAGGAGGCCCAGGCGGTGAGCTCCCTCAAGGCGGTGGGGGACACTTACCAGAGCGTGACCTTGGTGTGGAAGGCCCCCCAGGCTGCGAACACAACCGCCTTCAGCGTCCTCTACGCGGCCTTCGGGCAGCGCGACATGCGGCGCGTGCCGGTGCAGCCCGGGAAGACCAGCGTCACCATCCGTGGGCTGGCGCCCAAGGTCAAGTACGTGGCGTGCGTCTGCGTGCGGGGCCTGGTGCCCCGGAAGGAGCACTGCGTCATCTTCTCCACCGACGAGGTGGTGGACGCCGAGGCCACGCAGCGGCTCATCAACGTGGTGGTGATCAGCGTGGCCGCCGTCATCGCCCTGCCGCTCACGCTGCTCGTCTGCTGCGGTGCCCTCCGGAGGCGCTGGCGCAAGTGCGGCGCCGGGGGCTCCGCCGAGGCCACGGGTGCCTACGTCAACCTGGAGAGGCTGGGCCACAGCGAGGACGGCTCGGAGGATCTGTCCCAGCACAGCCTCAGTGAGGCCGACAGACTCCTCTCTGCTCGCTCCAGCCTGGACTCTCAGGCCGTGGGCATCAAGACCAGCAGACGGATCCACGAGTACTTCTGCTGAGGGCCGTGCTTTCCCCTCCCTGCACGCAGCTGCCTACATCCCTGCGCCTCCTCCCCTTCTTCTCCTCCCACACGCTCACTCTGACACCTGCGTCCATGCTGGCCCACTCTTACCTACCCGGGTACCTGCTTCCTCTTACATTTACACACAACTGCAACAGTTAACACTTATAAAAGCACTTACTATGTGCCAGGAAGTCTTCTAAGTGCTTTATATTTATTAACGCATTTAATTCTTATGACAGTCCTTTGCAGCAGGCACCGCCTTTCTCCTAGCTTTCCTGGAGAAGGAACAGAGGGAGAAAGTAACTTGCCTGTATCACTCCTTGCTGCGTAACAAATAAAGGCAAAATCGCAGTGGTACAAGGCAACCAGCACTTATTTTCACACAGTCTACAGGCTGGTGGGTTGATTGGGGTGGCTCTGCTCCCTGTGTCCTCCTTGGGGCCGAGGATGGAGAGTCAGTGGCTATCTGGAGGAGGCTTCTTTCATGGAGATGTCAGATGACAGAGAAATGAGCAAAAACATGCAATACCTCTTAAGCTCCTTAACACTGCTATTTCTGCCCATATTCTGTCTGCCAAAGTGAGTCTCATGGCCAAAACTAAGCTTTCAACAGGGCAGAAAGGGACAGTTCTCCCACAGAGGCAATGGTGGGGCAGGACAAACTTTGCTGAGCAGTGATCTAACCTATGTTGCTCACGAGCACACAGCTAGGAAGAGGCAGCTCTAACATTCGGACCACACGCTTGCTTCCAGAGTTGCTAGTCCTCACCGCTTCCTGTCTGCATCTTGACTGCATTTATGCTAGCTTGTAGGCACTCACATTTAATTTCTTTATCCATTTTCCACATTTGTACAGTCACAGACATACACATACAGAGACCAACACCATGCCCTCACTGTGGACACTCATGGATTCTAATCATCTGCTTTTTAGTAAATTCTAGAGGTTTGGATGATGCTCACGAGACTACTGCTCGTTTACTCAGAATGTGAGACCGAAGGGATCTGAGAGATCCTTTGAGGCAGGTGGCATGGTACACCCAAAACTGTCTAGCACACAGCTCCCTTCTGTCTCTATGTAGCACTCTTTGTGATTCTACCTGAAACTTACCTGAGTTCCTGAGGGTGTCTCAGAGCCTCCTGGGTCACTCCATAAGCCACTTCAAAGGAGGATTCCTGTTCAGTTTGCTTAAAGGTGGGAAACCTCTGAGATGTCGTCTCTGTGCACAGGAGAAGGCAAATGTCCCCAGCAGAAGGACCAGCATCCCGTCTTGTCTGTAGGACTGTCTTCTAATGAAGAGCACACCCAAGGTGTTTGGTGCCAAGGCTTTTGGGTAACAACTGAAGAAAGCAAGTGATGGGACAGCTTTTTGAAACTGGGGACAGCAAGTGATGCAAGGAAGCTATTTTGTTAGTGTCATCTGAGACCCTGTATTGTCTTTAATATTTGCTGAATATAAAAACCAATGTGATGCAATCATTTCTAAACTACTTCCTGTGACATTTATAAAAGACCTTATGATGGATGACCTTACAACTTATTTTCTTGTTTTCTCTCATTTTGATCTTCAAAATGACCTGTTTTGAAGCCTGGGCTATTTGACTTAACAGACAAGAAAACTGAAGCCCAAAGAGCTGAATAATTTATAGAGGACAGTGATACATTTTCTTGGAGGATCTGAATGCTTGATAATGTTCTAGCCAGGCTGAGGGTTGTTACTCAGTGTTGATCTCTGCAGCGTGACTCGTAGCAGGTTTACTATGGAAATGGGTTTTTCTCGATCTAAGTGAAACCTGGGGTCAGAACCATGAGAGCACCAGTGCACAGGAACCTGGGATTTTCATACATGTGTATTTCCTACCCATCACCTGGAAGGTCCAACTGACTATAATTTGAGAACTGTTGCTATTGGCTAGAGAAATTATTTGGTTAGAAGATGATGAAGCCTCTGTCTGTATCATAGGTCAGCAAACACTTTTTTTTTCTGTAAAGAAAGCCAGATAAGAGATACTTTAAGCTCTGTTGTTTCTACTCATCTCTTGAGTGTGAAAGCAGTCTCAGACAATATGCAAGTTAATGAGCACGGATGAGTTCAAAGAAAATGTTATTTACAAAAGCAGGTGGCAGGCTGAATTGGGCTCCCCCTCAATCTAGATGTGTAAAGGCATTCTGCAATGCCTTATGAGACTCAAGATTCAACTCTGATTGTTTGATGTATGAGACTGACAGGCACTCCCCAAATCAGAACAAATGTAAGTGTGGTAGATTAAAGCAGCCATCTGTTGAAATGATAAAGATGTTTTCTCTCAATGACTGACTGAGCCAATCAAGATTGAACAATTACTGGCCCAGCTAACACGTACTCAGTTTTATTGAACCCTGTTTGAAGAAAAATCAGGAACCTGAAAGCAAAAACCTGTTAGTATTTATCCAATATTATGTGTGTATGTGCCCCCCGCACACACGCATGTGTGTGAAAAAGAGCGAAAAAAGATTCAACTTCCCAATGATTCACGAAGACCTACCTTAGTGGTCTGAATGGAATGGCTCCCAAGATGGCCAGCCTCCCAGGACCCTTCTGTCAGCCTCTCTGTGTGTGTTCTGTCTTCCTTGATTTGCTCTTGTAGAGAAGAATCATCCTGGGTTGTGCTCGTGAATATTCAAATCATTGGAAAAAAACACATTCACGTTGTAAAAAATAAAATGATGTCCTGTTTATATATTAGTCTGTTGGTACATAAATCTGGTTAGTATAAGTCAGTCCCTGAAAACCTAATGTCTTCTTCGAGTCTTGGGAAAAGAATTTCTAATCTCCTAGATGCTGAAGGCTAGCCTGTGCTATGGTGACCCCACAGCATGTGGCCCTCGGAAGCCTTGTTTGGAGCTTGGCTGGAATCATGACATCTCCATGATGTCTTTTTTTTTTTTTTTAATGCAACATGGCTATATTCCTCCTGATCTACATAGTAGGTCACTTGATGTAGACTTGCAACCTTACCGGGTACTAAAAGGCAGACAAGCGAAATTTAATCCTGGGAAATGGATGTGGTTATTAAACCAGGCTATTAATCAAGAGACTCAGCAGTGTGTTTAGAAGACTAGAACTGAAAACTTTTAATCCAAGAGAGACAGAAATCAATTTACAAGTATTTGAGCATATTTTATTTGCTTAAGAGGGCACTGTAGTCAGNCAGCCTCCCAGGACCCTTCTGTCAGCCTCTCTGTGTGTGTTCTGTCTTCCTTGATTTGCTCTTGTAGAGAAGAATCATCCTGGGTTGTGCTCGTGAATATTCAAATCATTGGAAAAAAACACATTCACGTTGTAAAAAATAAAATGATGTCCTGTTTATATATTAGTCTGTTGGTACATAAATCTGGTTAGTATAAGTCAGTCCCTGAAAACCTAATGTCTTCTTCGAGTCTTGGGGAAAGAATTTCTAATCTCCTAGATGCTGAAGGCCAGCCTGTGCTATGGTGACCCCACAGCATGTGGCCCTCGGAAGCCTTGTTTGGAGCTTGGCTGGAATCATGACATCTCCATGATGTCTTTTTTTTTTTTTTTAATGCAACATGGCTATATTCCTCCTGATCTACATAGTAGGTCACTTGATGTAGACTTGCAACCTTACCGGGTACTAAAAGGCAGACAAGCGAAATTTAATCCTGGGAAATGGATGTGGTTATTAAACCAGGCTATTAATCAAGAGACTCAGCAGTGTGTTTAGAAGACTAGAACTGAAAACTTTTAATCCAAGAGAGACAGAAATCAATTTACAAGTATTTGAGCATATTTTATTTGCTTAAGAGGGCACTGTAGTCAGGATAGCTTAGGCTTATGCTGTGCTAACAGCTCCCAGATATCAACGGCTTAACATAGAAACATTCCTGCTCTCATGGAGTCTTCTTGGGTGAGTGGGAAATAAGGATGGAGAAAGGGTCCTGCTCTCTTATTCACCCAGGGACACGGGTTGATGAAGGTTCTACCACCTAGAATGGCAACACTTGTTCCAACAAGAGAAAAGAGAACTTGCAGAATTCATGGAGGGACTTTTGAAACATTATTTCCTCCAACATTTCATTGGCGTGAATGTTGGTCACGTAGCCCACCTATTTCAAGAGGGCTTAGGAACATAGTCTTCTGTGTGTCTGTCACAGGCATGCCCCAGAGCAAGGGGAGCCTAGAGGACCATCTCAGACGTGGTTGGAGCAGGTGGAGGAATGAAGGAAAAACACCAGCTTGAGAAAGAGGAACGATAGCCCATCTGCTCCCTAGCAGGTTGCCTAGTTCTCAGTCTGAGCTCTTCCAAAGTTCTGGTCATGAGACTTCCCTCGTGGTCTAGTGACATCATGCTCTCAATGAAGAGGGCCCAGGTCGGATCTCTGGTCAGGAAACTAGATCCCACGTGCTGCAATTAAGAGTTCACGTGCCCAAACTAAAGATTCTGCGTCCACAGCTAAGATGCAGCAGAGCCAAATAAATAAATAAATAAATAAATATATGAAAATCTCTGTCATGTTGGAGTGACTTTTTTCCAGTTGAATAGACAGGAAATCTGCTGCTGCCCAGAAGCCATTTTTATCTAATTATTTCACAGACATCGGGTAACTCCTCTCCCATGACCCCGTCTCTGCTAAGAATCCTAAGAGACAAGTTCCTAAGGGCATCCTGCCAGAAGGGAGATGGAAGTGTAGTGTTCTCAGATCCCTTCCCTTTGTCGTTCCATCTCTTGAGTGTAGTCTTCTAGCCAACAGCACAGCTACTCCCTATGACCAAATATCAGATCAGGAAAGCAGAGGATGAAGGAGTCAGGAGAGGAGAAGTGCTAAGGCAGAGGTGGCCTGGCTGATTTCAGAGAGGACATGCCCGTGGGCGTTCTTCTCAAGCTCCCGGCAGGCCACTGGAAAGCTGCGTGCAGCAGGATTCCTTTAAGAAAGCCAGATGGGATGAACAGAGAAGAAATTGTGGGGGATCTAGGGCTCTTTTGGCATTTTCATTTTGAGATGAGAAAAAAACTCACTGGTCATTTGTGATACCCGTGGATTGAATCACATTTTCCCACAAAGCAAGCCTGACAAAATCTTTTCCAGCCTGCTAGGGAACCCTGGAATGAGAACCACCCATCGGAGTTGTCCCCCAACATGCCAAACCGTCCAGGTCCTTGTGCCCCCACGTCAGTCTCTGCGTGCGGCTGCCTTGGGAAGGGCACGCAAGCACCGACTCGTTCCTCAAAGGGTGTCTGGGCAGCACCGCTCCTTGTCGGCCACAGCTTTGTGTCCACGGCACTCTCCTTCCTGTCTAATTTGTTTTTTTTTTTACCTGGAGAGGAAGTCCAGGTATCTAGCCATATTGTAGAGTTAGGTTGTCTGGAAACTCCGGTAAATATATTTGGCTTGGATGGAAAGCCTGGGATGTAATCAGCTTAGCTGGTGACCCATTTCCCCATCACTGGTTAGCTACTAAGCGGATTTTCTTCCCTGAGGTCTTTTATAGGGTATAATATATATCATAAATCTTAGGGGAACCCGTGGAATTTTGATAGTCATCAGAAGTAATAGTACCCCAAGTAAAAGAAAGTGACTGTCTTCAAGAGTCTGTTGGTGTGGGAGGTGAATTAAACTTACTTTATTGGATACCTACTATATGTTAGATACTTTATTTTGCATAATCTTAGTATTTCCTAGAAACACTAAAAAGTGTTAATTTTCTCACTTTGCACAGGGAAATTCACTTTTCAAAGATTTCAAGATTAGGAAGCAGAAGCTAGAGAGAAGGCCTCATGGGACCAGATTCATAGCAGCCTTGCTAGCCACAACATTCCTTGCATCTAGCAAGGGTGTGGCTTAGAGCAGATGACCAATTTATATTTATTGAATGAATGAAGAATGGCAAAGTATCCAGAATCACATACAATCTCACTTAAAAAATTTAACATGTGAGATACATTGCATTCAGGATAAGTTATGTGATTCAGGATGAGAAATGTGCTTTGATTTAATCAGAAAGCAGCAATCTTGTGGTTTAACTCTGTACCATGATGCTTCTCTGATTCTGGTCATCCAAGCAGCAGGTGAAGCTGTCTTAACTCACAACACAAATGAATCCACCACATGCTGGAGATATTGCCACTGATAAGAGTGGTTCTAAAATTACTTTGTCAACCATCATCTGAATTTGCATTTAGGGACTGGTTGCAAGTTCTGGGTTTCAGGAGGCAATTGTGACTGCTGAATTTTAGATGGATTCTGGCCCAATCACCTGAACCACGGTGCTCAGGAAAGCATTACTTGCTTGTTTCTCTGATCTTTTCATATGAGACTGAAGGGCAGCAGTATCAGGATTAAATTAGACATCTGCCTGAGAGTTTGCTCTCTGGACTCAAGAGCCAGAAAGAGAGTGTGTTTTCCTTCTAGTTAGGAGAAATAGCTCCCTCTTCTGGGTTCTCACTGAGCTTGTGATCTGGGCCATAACAGACCTCAGGGCATCCAAGGGCTTTGCTGTTGCTATGCTGACCTACATCATTATGGATTACCAATAATAGGATTTGCCACTTGGAGGCTTGGACTGTACTTATTTAAAAAACTCATACGGTAGTTTCTTACAGAAGGCTATGGCTTCAGTTCCTCACTATTTCCTGCTAGTTCTGGTCTTTCTGGATTCACATGCAGCTCAGCCATCCTGTCCACCAGGATGTGCCTGCTCAGAGGAGAGTTTCGGCAGGTGTGCTGGGCTAGCAAGATTCCAGAAGGTTGTAGGGAAGTGGGTTTTCTTTGGGGATGATGTCGTATGGGAACAGGCCAAGATTTGGCAGGAAATCAGCAAAATCTCTTTGAAACTCACTTTAGTTGGTTTAGTTGGTGCTGAAGTTTTATAAACTCTGCATTTTTACTAGAATGGGTCTAACTCAAGTGAATTGCATTTTTTTTCTTCTAATTCATACATCTAATACCAGGATGATCCTGATCCTACTTCCTAAACTCTTGATGTTCATCTCAAAGCTGTTCTGTTTTTTTGTACAGGACTCTGAAGTGCGTATCTATCTCTTTGGGAGAGATCCCAAGGAACCTTCCTGAAGAGTTCAAGCAAGTGAGAATTGAAAACTCACCCATATTTGAACTGCCTCGAGGGTTTTTCATCAACATGTGCACTTTGGAGTACCTTTGGCTCAATTTTAACAATGTCACTGTGATCCACCTAGGAGCCCTGGAGCGCCTGTCAGAACTGAAAGAGCTGAGACTGGAGGGGAACAAACTCCGTTCAGTACCGTGGACAGCATTCCGTGCCACCCCACTCCTGAGGGTCTTGGACCTCAAACACAACAGGATTGATGCACTCCCTGAACTGGCTCTTCAGTTCTTGGCCAACCTGACCTACCTTGACCTATCCTCCAACAGACTGACAGTTGTATCCAAGAATGTCTTCTTGAACTGGCCAGCCTACCAGAAACACCGGCAGTCTGGCCATGAGGCTGAGAGTCTCTCCAGCATGGTGCTGGCACTACACGACAACCCGTGGTTATGTGATTGTCGCCTAAGGGGACTTGTCCAGTTTATCAAGTCCATCAGCCTTCCAGTCATCCTGGTGAATCCCTATCTCATGTGCCGAGGCCCTCTCTTCAAGGCAGGGCAACTTTTTCACGAAACGGAGCTCAGTGTTTGCAGGAAGCCTCAGATCTCAACCCCCAGTGCCAATGTCAGCGTCCAGATGGGGCAGAATGTGTCCCTGCAGTGCCTGGCACAGGCTAGCCCCTCACCAACTATCGCCTGGACTTATCCTCTGAGCACATGGAGGGAATTTGATGGTAAGTCCATTCACCCTCCCCATGTATCTGGGGGGCTGGGGAGTTCTGTAGCAACCCTGTCTTCAGAAGAGAAGTTCTAAACTGGGTCAGTCATAAAGGAGGGGTGCAAGTAAGATTGGGACAGGCCTGAATTATACTCACCACGACAGAAAGAATGCCAAGACAGTGCCCCACTATTGGCATTATTTTAAATGGTTGCATACAGATCTCTATAGGACGTATGATGTAAATACTACATACTAATATATTTATATATTTGTTGCATGTAGATCTATCAATATGATATTTATATTTGTTACTCACAGGTGTATATAATAATATATTTATATATGTGTTACATATAGATCTCTATGAGATATAAGGTATAAATATATATATTACATATGTATTTGTTGTTATATATATGTTGCATACAGTATGTAAGACATAAATATATATTAGTTGACTTAACATACTGTATAAATATTATAGAATTGGATATGAACACATATATTCTTTGAAAGCCTTCCAGATGCAAAATACTACACTGAGTATTTTTAAATCATAGAATTTCTGACTAGAACTGAGTCTAGAGATAACTTATTACTTATTTCTTAAACTTTTCTGAGCTAACTCATCTGAGGTTCTTGTTTGAAATAAAATTTTCCGATCTCTTTTTGGGGATTTGATTCAATTAGACCAGGGGAGACCCCGAGAGCATTTATTTTAACAAGTGTTTCTTCACGCTCTCATTCCCTAACTAGCTAGCTCTTACCAGGCAAGGTTGGGAAGTCCTGGATATTGAGTGAATTTCACACTTTCTACCACTATGTTGATCAGACCTTATTGGCTTGAAGTTGCTATGCTGGAACCCAGGGAGAGACCTCCCAGGGGTCCCACTGCTGGGATTCGAACTTGTCTTTCATTTCCTGAAGTTCAGGCTCTGCTTTCATACCTCAGCAGAAGTCATTTTTAATGTTGACCCTGCAGGTATGGAGCACATCACGAAGGCAGGGATGGCCTTTCTAGAAGAATCTTGACACTATCTAGAAGACAGCTGGGAATATCTACGTAAAACCGGAGAAATACAGTCACTCAGATATTATACATGGTGGCAAAACTCTGGAAAAAATACCTAATTAACTGAAATTTTGACTTTGTCCTATCATTTTGATTACATCTTCTTGGCTCAAGAGTAAATACCAGTGAAGGAGAAATGCAGCATTTTTTGTTGTAGCTTCTTTGAGAGTGGTGAGGTATACATCCAGATGTTATCTTTGTGATGCTTTATCATCAGTCTCTTTGGTATCATGTTCAATCCATTCTCTCAATAATAGTAATAGCTAACACTGAGCACTTACTGTCAAACTTAGGGAGTGAGTACTACTATCATCCCGTTTTACTGGTGAGGAAACTGAAGCCAAGAGAATCTAAGCAACTCTACTTACTTAGTACATGGATTTTGCTAATTTACTAAGTAAATGCTAGACCATTTACTTAGTAAGGGGTAGATTCCAGGCATTTGGCTCCAGGCTCTGAGCCACTCTACTTCTGCAAAGTAAAAAGGCACTTCCTGAAGCTCATGATATTGTACAATCACACTATTGTTAGAGATCTAGAAACCAGGGGATAGCTTGGCAAGGCTAAAGTCGGTTGGTAGGAGGAGCTAGTGAAGCTCAAAGAGTGCGGTCTTCATACACAGAAGAACAAGGTTCCAGATCAATCGATGACTCTGAACAATTCTAATTATGGACAAGTTGCTTAATCACTCTAGTCCTCAACTGCCCATGTGTAAAACTTGGATACTTACCTTACAGGGTTGCTGAGAGGCAAAAGAATGAGTGAGCGAAAGTCACTCAGTTGTGTCTGACTCTTTACGACCCCATGGGCTACACAGTCCGTGGAATTCTCTAGGCTAGAATACTGGAGTGGATAACCTTTCCTTTCTCCAGGGGATCTCCCCAAACCAGGTCTCCTGCATTGCAGGCAGATTCTTTACCCGCTGAGCCGCACGGGAAGCCCAAGAGGCAAAAACCTGGCACCAAACACATGCTTAATAAATGGTCACCACCACTTTAACAACAACAAACACCGCCCCCCCCCCAAAAAAAAAACCCACTAGCATCGCTGGACACCCTCCAGCTGACTGTTTATCAGAGAAATGTCCACCACAGTTTTGTTCTCTCTGCACCCAGTGTTGACCTCGTTCACTGCGGAAGATGCTACTCTGTCTGAGCTGGTCATCCCTGCTGCCCACCTGGTAGACAGAGGCAATTACACCTGCATGGCCTCCAACTCCATTGGCGTGAGCAGCGTGGTCATCTCCCTCCGCGTCCAGCCCGCCCAGGCCCTGCTCGCCCCGCGTTCTCTTTCCTCCGCCTCGGAGAGCGGCGCCTATGTTGAGCTGCGGGTGGTCAAGCAGACGGTGCGCGGGATCCTGCTGGAGTGGTTCGCGGCGGCGGACGCTCCCGAGAAGTGGTTCACGCTCTACATTGCGTCGGATGAAGCCTTCAGGAAGAAGGTGGTCCACGTCGGCCCGGGAATCAACACGTACACCGTGGATGATCTCCTCCCTGGCACGAAATACGAGGTTTGCCTTAGCCTCGGGGGGCAGCCCCCGCGCCAGGGCCGGTGTGTGGTCTTTGTGACCGGCCGAGACGACGGCGGGCTGGAGGGGCGAGAGCGCCTGCTGCACGCCACGGTGGTCCTGTGCGCGGTGCTGCTGGCCGTGCCCGTGGGCGCCTACGCCTGGGCGGCCCCGGCGCCCTGCCGCTGCCGGGGCTGGCGCCCGCGCTGGTGGCTTCGCCGCGGGAAAGCCCCCAGGTGCCCGCTGGCGGCCCCGGAGCCCAGGGACGACCCCTACGGAGACCGCAGCGCCGGCTGTGAGCGCGGCCTGGGGCCCGGAGGCGCTGAGCCGGAGGGGGCCGAGCAGAGAGCCGGAGAGGGAGATGACCACCACGGAGGGCTGGCGAGGACCTGCAGCCCCTAAACTAATTCTCTCTGGCGGCTCAACCTGGCTCGACCCATTTATTCAGCAAGTGTTCATTGAGCACCGACTCAGCTCCGGTTTATTGAGCACCGACTCAGCTCCAGGCTCTGAACTTCACACAACGGTCCTGGAGACACAGTCTTTCTTACCTTGATGGAGCTGATGCCAAAGGAGCTTCGTCCAATTAATCATTTTATTATCCATGGTGACTGGAGATTAACACATGTTATTTTGTATGTAAATAAATGTATAACGTTTATATGTTTACATGGAACATTAACATGTAATACCTTTCACATATGTTATCCCGCTGGAGATAGGTAGGCTTCTATCCCTTATTACAGGTGAAGAAGCAGAAGGTCAGGACGTTAAAACCACCTGAGTCTGATGTTCTGAAAAAGCTGCCTTTTGGGGTGAAACGAGAGCTGGTGGGTGATGTGAGTCTCCATGTGTGGGTGTCTGTGTCCCGCAGAACAGTCCTCGATGCTCCTGAGAGCCTGGCATCGCCAGCACTAAGGATCGGGGCACTGGCTACAGCCCGGGGCTCATGTCTAGTGACTGTTGGAAACCAAAGTCATATGGCTTCCGGGAGCCATATCCGGAAGGAAAAGAATCTCTATAAAATCATATGACTATTTTTAATGTTGTTACTATTACATGATCCTGATTCCCACCTATTTTCTTGAGACTGTGAGAAACAGGCTTATTTGTTCAGCCCTGTCTTCCTATTATCTCAGTGCTGAGTATGACAGATGTTTTTCACATGAATAAGGATATAATGCCCACTCCTGTTTCCAGTCAATGTTTCAAGCCCTCCTTTAAACTCCTGAGAGGTGACTGTTTTTTCTTATGTACACTATATGGCTGGGGATCCCCATGAAACCCAGGGAAGGCTCGCTGTCCCTCCAGGCAGCAGCTTCTCCAGCTTGCCACAGGAAAACCTTCTGAAGGTTCGAGGGTAAGCTGGCCTTCTTGTGACATCTCCAGAAATATTTTCTCCCTCACTCCTTCCTACCTTCCTGCCCAGTTCCTTCCAGCCCTATCTTAAGTATCACATCCTTCCTCCAAGTAGCCTTCCTGGACTTTTCATGGCTATGGAAAATAAATAAGGAATAGACCCAGAAGTGCGATGTTTTTCTTGTTTGCAAGCCCTTGGGGCAGAGACTGACCTTTCTTGCTGAAACTACTGGACTCATCCAATCCCTGGACTGTGTTGATAATAAATTTTGGTTGTAAGGAATTTTTAGAAATTGAAGACAGCTCTCATATCACACAAATTGTTCTGTTAATTCTCATTGATTTTCTTCTGAGCAAGAAGTTTTTTGTGGAAAATTTCAGTCATACCAAAAGTAGAGACACTCTTGTTCCTCTCCTTCGCTCAGCTTCAAAAAAAATATTCTTTTTAAACATTTTGCAGTCTTATTTCATCTAGTCCTTGCTCTTAACAGTTGTTGATTATTATTATTATTTTTTTGGAATGTGGACCATTTTTAAAATCTTTGTTGAATTTGTCACAATATTGCTTCTGTTTTGTGTTTTGGGGTTTGTTTGGTTTTTTTTGGCCACAAAGCATGTAGGATCGTAGCTCTCTGGACAGGAATCGAACCTGCACCCCCTATACTGGAAGGTGAAGTCTTAACCACTTGACCACCAGGGAGGTCCCTCAACAGTTTTTTTAACTGGAGTGTTTGTGGCAGAACAAAGCTCCACAGCTTCAGCTCAGCTCAGTTAAGCCGCTCAGTCGTGTCCGACTCTTCTCGACCCCATGAATTGCAGCACGCCAGGCCTCCCTGTCCGTCACCATCTCCCGGAGTTCACTCAGACTCACGTCCATCGAGTCAGTGATGCCATCCAGCCATCTCATCCTCGGTCGTCCCCTTCTCCTCCTGCCCCCAAACCTTCCCAGAATCAGAGTCTTTTCCAATGAGTCAGCTCTTTGCATGAGGTGGCCAAAGTACTGGAGTTTCAGCTTTAGCATCATTCCTTCCAAAGAAATCCCAGGGTTGATCTCCTTTAGAATGGACTGGTTGGATCTCCTTGCAGTCCAAGGGACTCTCAAGAGTCTTCTCCAACACCATAGTTCAAAAGCATCAATTCTCTGGCGCTCAGCTTTCTTCACAGTCCAACTCTCACATCCATACATGACCACTGGAAAAACCATAGCCTTGACTAGATGGACCTTAGTCGGCAAAGTAATGTCTCTGCTTTTGAATATGCTATCTAGGTTGGTCATAACTTTTCTTCCAAGGAGTAAGCGTCTTTTAATTTCATTGCTGCAGTCACCATCTGCAGTGATTTTGGAGCCCCAAAAAATAAAGTCTGACACTGTTTCCACTGTTTCTCCATCTATTTCCCATGAAGTGATGGGACCGGATGCCATGATCTTTGCACTCATCTCACATGCTAGTAAAGTAAAGCTCAAAATTCTCCAAGCTGGATCTTGGAAAAAGCAAGAGAGTTCCAGAAAAACATCTATGACCCCATGGACTGCAGCATGCCGGGCTCCTCTGACCTCCAGTGTTCCACGAAGTTTGCTCACATTCATGTCTATTGAGTTGGTGATGCTATCTAACCATCTCATCCTCTGTTGCCCCCTTCTCCTTTTGCCTTCCATCTTCCTCAGCATCCAAGTGTTTTCTGAACAGTCAGCTCTTCACATCAGGTGGCCAAAGTATTGGAGCTTCAGCTTAAGCAACAGTCCTTCCAATGAATATTCAGAACTGATTTCCCTTGGGATTAACTGGTTTGATGTCCTTGCAGTCCAAGGGACTCTCAAGAGTCTTCTCTAGCACCACAGTTCAAAAACATCAATTCTTTATGGTCTAACTCTCACATCTGTACATGACTACTGGAAAAACCATAACCTTGACAATATGGACCTCTGTTGGCAAAGTGACATCAATGCTTCTTAATATGCTGTCTAGGTTTGTCATAGCTTTCCTTCCAAGGAGGAAGCATCTTTTAATTTAATTCACATTTCATTTAATGAATGTTTAAGTAGTGGTCTGTGTAAATAATGTTTCAAAGATGCAGGAGTTTTAGATTCAGTTGTCATGCTCTTGGGAATTTGTTTAGAGCTTAGACTGTCATTTTAAGGTAAGTGCCTTTGATGCAGCAGACATTTGTAAGCAGGGCTACTTGCTTTTAGAGTGAAGCCATTGCTGCTGCTGCTGCTAAGTCACTTCAGTCGTGTCCGACTCTGTGCGACCCCATAGACGGCAGCCCGCCAGGCTCCCCCGTCCCTGGGATTCTCCAGGCAAGAGCACTGGAGTGGGTTGCCATTTCCTTCTCCAATGCATGAAAGGGAAAGGTGAAAGTGAAGTCGTTCAGTCATGTCCAACTCTTTGCGACCCCATGGACTAGAGCCTACCAGGCTCCTCCATCCATGGGATTTTCCAGGCAAGAGTACTGGAGTGGGGTGCCATTGCCTTCTCTGGAAGCCATTGCTAGTCTTAGATATATGTAGTTAGCAACTTGAGGGAAGTGTTTTGTCCTCTTTCTCTTTTATTTTTGCTTGTTAGAGCCTGTATCCCTAACACCTAGAAGAGGGCCTGAGACAGGTAATATGTATATTCAGACACTGTGTTACTAAAAGAAGGATTCAGTAAATTATTAATTAATAAAGAATGTCTGGACCTCACTAAGCCAAAGAGGTGCATTTGTACAATTTTATAACATCACCAACATCACTAGACTATTGATATAAAGTAAGGTCACTTACTTAATTGTTCAAGTTATAGTTACTTAAGCCATTGCCCCTGCATTCTAGAAACTGCCTTCTGAGCACTGCCCCTCCCCAGTTACTTCTCTGAATCTCCTAAGGGATCCTCCCTGTGTCCACATGGCAGTGATTCGCCTTAGTCGTCACATGGCATCCTCCCCGTCCTCCCTGTCCATCCTCCTGTGCTTGCGGCCTTTGAAGACTGTTGGGGAAGCATGACTGCCTGCCAACATCCATGCTGAGTGGGCTGACCTGGATTTTCTCAAAGCTTCCAGTCTTCATGATGGGGGAGGGATAAATTGGGCGGTTGGGATTGACATATACACACTACTCTATATAAAGACAGTAGCTCATAAAGATCCAGCATATAGCACAAGGGAACTCTAATCAATACTCAGTGATGACCCATACGGGAAAAGAACCTGAAAAAACTTTTTTACATATACATACATGCTTTTATGTATAATTGATTCACTTGGCTATACAGCCGAACCTAACACAGTAGTGTAAATCAAATATACTCCAACAAAAATTAATAATAATTTTGAAAAAGCTTCCAGTCCTCAGAGTAACAGAATTCCTGCAGCCCGCAGAGAACTGGGACAGCGTGGCTCCTCCCCAGTTCTTGGCATACTTGACCAATTGGGCTCTGGGGGCAGCCGTTGAGTACAGAGTCCCACAGGTGCCCCTAGGGGCATTCTCATTGACTCCTAACTCCCCGGGCATGTGGATGCTGAAACGCAGGCTGCAGGGCTGCAGAGGCCACAGATGTGGGGTCTGCCCATCCCGCCCCACTTCCTACTGGTCCACTCTCCTCTCTTCTCCTAGTACCCGGGAGAGGTTTCCAGGCACATCAGAGAGTGGAAAACATCCTAGAAGTAAGGATGAGCAGAAGCAGCCCTCCCCTCCGGGTATGATGCTCTAGCACGGGGACCATCAGCTGTCCTCAAATGCCCTCGTATATAGCTAAGAATAGCACCTGCCTCCTGAGCTCGCATCAGCAGAAACAAAGCTGTGGCAGGTGCTTTGCATAGATTAGCTCTTGCTCTTGTCATCCTCACAGCAGTGTTTTTTGCACTATGTATTGATAAGGAAATGAGGTCCATAGGGGCTTTGATGTCCGGCTCCAAGTCACACTTAGGTGGCAGAACCAGGATTCAGACTCAGGGCTGTCAGACTGTAAAGTACAATGTTATTTCATATAATTAGAAAGTCTGAGCTCAACCACAGGAAAAAAACACACTGTTCCACAGACTCCTTGGAGACCCAAGAGTGGGACAGCCCGCCGCATCTGTCACCCTGCCTCCCAGCTCTTTACCTTGAGGTGCAACATCGTGCTTGCCCAGTGTGGCTGGCCAGGCACTCCCTCGCCCCTGCCCCCACCCCATTCCCTGCAGTGGCATTGGCCCACGCTCACTCCCACTGGTCTGGGGTCTCCTCCAGTGCCACCACCTTTGCGGGTCCCTTACGGGTCCACCGTATCTTCCTCCTCTTTCTCAGCACAACTTGTGCTGGCAATGAGACTCTCTGCCCATACTTGCCAGCACAAGAGTTGCTCATGTGCCTAGTTTCCAAGATTGACTCTGCCTTGGTTCAAGTTCCCGGGCTTGTCCTGGATCTCCACTCTCCACCCTGGGGCCGTGATGCTCTCCTGGGCTTCCAGCCCAGGGCCACTGTCCCAGAGACAACACTGATTCCATGTGTGGGCTTCCATGCCCACACCTGCCCTCTCTGAGCTGGGCTGGGATAATTAGTGCTCGTTCCAAACCCTGTTCCTCCCCAGGCAGCCCTGCTGGGGCTTGTCCTGCTTGAGAGAAAAGCCCCGTCCAGGCCATGATCTACTCAGGTAGACAAGCCCCACAAATGCGTTGCTGTTGGAGATGTATGCATGGCAATTTGGAAAAATTTTGCAGCCTCCCACAGTCAGATCTGGGGGTTGGGGGATGGATCCATTAAAAGAACCAAGCAGCAGCCCTGATCTTGGCTATCAGGAAGATTGGCCTCTACGAGTCAGCTAACACTGATGTTGGACAGAGATCCAGAGGGACTTCCCTGCTGGTCTAGTGTTTAAGACCCTGTGTTCTCATGCAGGGGCACAGGTTTGATCTCTGGTTGGGAAACTAAGATCCTGCATGTTGCAGGAGTGGCAGAATTTTTTTTTTTTTAAAGGCAGGGAGCTGGAGGTCAGGTTGGCTTTTGGTTAACAGATTTTATTGATCATTTACAAAAAAGGTTGACCGCATGCAAGTTGTAAGGATGCTTCATTCCCTGTGAAGGGCAAACATGATCCAACCTGGTCTTGAAACCCATACCCATTTGTTCAGACTGGGCTCCTAATTTGTTAGAGCCCAGCTGTTAATACACTCTGGGTTGCAAACGCAGAAACCCCAGCAAGGAGCCTGCACACCAGCACATCTGAGTAACACCTCCAAACACCAACTCAGAAATCAAGAAAACCACATATGCATAAATCTGTGGTTAAATTCACAGACATATCCTAGAGGGGGTATGAGTGAGTGGAGTGAAACGCAAGGAACTGTTCTGTTTCTCTCTCTAGGCACACATCTGTATTTCCTCTTGGCAAGTGTCGTTAAAGTCAGATGGAACTTCTTTGCATTAAATGAAGCTTGCCCGTCGTCTCTGTTGGGGGCGGTGGTCACAAGCGGAGGAGGTGCGGTCCGAAGAGAGGGACGTGCTAAGGAGCCCAGAGCCCTCAAACCAGGTTCCTGCCGCCAAATTTCTGTGACCTCTGGCAATCACTCTCCCTCTTCGGAACTTGTTTTCGTCATCTTGGCAAGATGGAACTTCCGCTGGCTGTGCGGCCCAGCTCTGGTTCTTTCTGACCATGGCTGGCCTGGGCTGCATGGGGGATGGAGCTGGGGGGAGGTGGAAGGGAAGCCGTGCCATGGTCCGGCTCCAGCCGTCTTGGACCAGCACATCGCCCTAGCCCTAGCACATCGCCCCCTGTGGGTGCTTGGCAGAACAGCTGGGAGGCTCCTAATACTTTGTGGAAGAGCTGCACTCTGGAGAACAGGCCAGGGGAAAAATACTTCCTATTTGTGCTGCTTTGCACTTGGCTAAAGCCCTCATCACTACTACTTGTTTTGATCCTCACCCCAGACCTGTGAATAAGGCTGACTCACGTTCTTCATTCTCCAGATGAGAAAGAGGATGAGCTTTCCCAAGGTTATCGCACATGAGCAGAAGAGCTGGATAAAGACAGAAGTCTCCCCAGATCTCAGCCCTGCTCTGTCTCCTTCAGGACTTCTAGTGGGACAGCTCCTAAGGGTACCTGTTGCTCCTGCGGATGTCTCTGGGGCAACCAGCTTGGCTCCAGCCATCTCTGGGCCCAGGGCAGCCCTGGCTGGGGGAGGGCTCACTCCCACAGAGTCCATCTTACACCTCTGTGTCCCTGGTCCCAAGGGGGCATAGCAGGGGCTCACAGTCTCTGCCCAGACCCCATCCTCCACCTTCCAATGGCTTTTAGGTGCAGGCCCACAGTCGGCAAGAGTTCTCAGCGCGTCCTCGCCCTCTGGCTGCATTTGGTTTCCCACAGCCTGCAAGGTTTGCTGACCCTCAGCCTTAGTCAGCCCCTGAGCCTTTTTCTGCTCCTGCTCCTGCTCCTAGCTAGAGGCTTCAGGAGCCGGGTGCTACTCAACCTTCTCACATGTAGCCAGGGCTCTACTCCTCAACTAAGAAAGCTGGGGCCCCAGCAGGACCCAAGCAACATCGTGAGGTCTGGAGTTGGAGAACAGGAGACATCAGTCTGGCTCCTTGTTGCTGCCTGGCCTCTGCTGCACGGGGAGCGTTGCACACGTGCCGAGGAGCTGGGTGATGGGGAAGTGTTTCCCAATTGCAGTCATAGCCAGAGGAATAAATCCTTTGCCCAAGGCATTGTCCAGAGGCCTGGTTATGGGGGTTACACCATTGTACAAAACAGGGGTGACCCTAAGGAGCAGAGTTGAGGAGCGTGGCCCAGGCATCAGGGCAACTGGAGTGGGGAGAGAGGGGCCACAGGACACAGTCTAGAAGTAAGCTTTGCTATGTAGATTCTTCTTCTCGAACTTTTGCCTGAGCTCAGAGACTAGAGCTGACTGGACTGGGCTTCCCACAGCCTTGCGTTTTGCCACTGCCCTGGGTTTTGGTGATGGTTGTTGGGGTTGCTGAGGGGCAAGTGAGCCAGAGACAGTAGGCACCGTCCAGGGGGCCTGGCCCACGCTGGGTGCCATGCTGGGTGGTGGA